>OY744616.1:43863924-44028924 GCA_963556255.1 Allolobophora icterica
GAAGGTGCACCATGTCAACTCTCTATGCAAATCCTGCGCCAGGTCAGGGTCGTTCGGCGGAATTTATCGCATGACGAAGCTGCGATCCTTTTTCATTCCTTCATCTTAACTCGCTTGGACTGTTGCAACGCTGTCTTTGCAGGATTGCCAAGGTTAAAGTTCGTCAGCTTCTGTCTGCTCTTAGGTGCGCTGCCCGGGTCGCGGCCAATTTGCCAAAATTCTCGATGTTTAAAAGTATACATGCGAGAGACATTGCACTGGCTTCCGGTTGAGGATTGGATTGCGTTCAAGTTCCTCCTCCTCAGCCGAACACTGATGGTCGATTAGGTCCTATAATACACTACATAAGTATATGTACCTGTATCGAGCCAGCCAGACAAATAACGCGCTCTTCAGGTCGTGGAGACCTGCTAGTCCCACGCTCCCGTACAGCGACGAAATGGCGTGACTGTGAAATAGCAGCGCATCTGCATTCCTTATTACGAGCTGCTAATAGACGTGTTTTAGATTTCCTTGTCATCCTTGTTACGGTGCCTTTGTGAGGTTACTTACTACTCGCGATGAAAGCAGCTCGTAATAAGGAATGCAAAATGCTCTGCTATCTCACAGTCACACCACTTCGTCTCTGTTGCAATCGAAACTGCAGGAATCTAGCACACCGACTCTGTGAAGTATGTCGAAGAACTACGAGGAAAGATTTCAGCTGTGACAGATGACCAGCGCTAGACCAGTCATCTGCTCCAGCGCTTATCAGTCACCCTTCAACTTGAAGACTTCCTGTCTGTTTTAGACATCTCTCAGTTTATCTATATGATGCACTTCTATTAGTAATAATTTTAAGCTTAGAGGATAAAGCGCCACTCTTAGGTCACTTCAATTATGAAACACAGCAATAATTAAAAATTTAGAATTATTATTATATGGTTTGACCTGAAGTACCGAAGTGCAATCCCTCAGGGATTATAAAAAAGACGCTAGGAGATTTTACGGGTATCTAGAAAATTAAGCCTCGTCCTCCGCAACATAAGAAACAGTCATCGAAATGCTGTGGCATTATAGCGCTGGAGCTCATTCTTTTCTCGCGTGTTTTATCGGTGCTACAGTTAATGCTCCATTCCGTTGGAGAACATTCCATTTGTGCCTGCCGTCCATTACATTCATTGCGATGATGAAATGTTTGTCGTTCTCATTGTCTATGGCATTCTTCTACTCCATAACCACTTTCTGAATTCCTAACGTTATCGAGCCAGTCGCGTAGAATTTACTTGATTTAGCATGATTGTACCAGCGCCTAGAACGATCACCGCGAGGCCAACGTCGTGGTTTCCTGCAGTGGCAGATTTACGATAGGTACAAATGAGGCCATGGCATGAAAAGACATTTGTTACAATGTCATTTGATGAGTTGTCTGAACTTTACAAAGCATAACATAATTGTGATTATCATTAAGTAGGTCCTGATATGTTATGACCTAGTTAAATAAAATGTTTGGTGGAGCTTGTTAAATCTGCCCTTGGTTCTTTGTTACAATTAATAACGAACTGGTTTGGATCTCCACGTGCTCCATCTGTGAGTCCTCAGTATGGGACAATCAAGATTCCAGCTCCATACGACATCTGTTGTCAAGAAAATCATGGCAGGATTATTCTTTCATCAAGTAGGATATTATAGCTTGGACTTCAAAAATGTCACCTTTCCTGCATCAATCGACTCACCCTTCTTCCATGAGTTTACCATCGGGGAGAGAGCATCGGAAACACTTACTGTGTTTGTCAACAGCTAAGTTTGGGGATTTTCCTGATCCTACGACCGTAACGTTTTACAACAGCTGTTGTAAAATGTGAGCCTTTGTTTTGCATTAAAAATCGTACTTACATACTTACTGAAGTTGGCAACGCATACCTTGCTTGCAGCGTATGAGACTCAAGTTTAAATTTACCCAGGCCTGTCTAACCACACAGTAAAACTTTAAAGTCAATAAAACACGCGAAATTTGTAGGCTAAAGAACACAATGAATGTTTCCAATCGTGCACAAAATAGTCCTTTTAGCATAATATGTTAACCTGATCTGGAAACGGACTCGTGCCTCCATTTGACTTTCCTTTGGACTCGCCATAGACTCTTGAATAAGCTGGTACCATGCGCTTACCTTTCAAGTGGCGCATTCAAAATTTGGAGTTCACTATTACGATTACAATTAGTCTGCATTTGACGAGACTCAACTGGTATGTGTTGCCAGACCAGTTAAGAATCAAGTCTCCTCAATGTCTTTCGTCAACCCCAATCTTTTCCTGGCTACAAACTATTTAGGAGTTTACATATACAAAGGCCTACAGGCACTAATGCGCTATAAATATTATATTCGTTGTCGCAATGAGACAGAAAACGTTTATCTAAAAATAGACGCCAAGCAATATACATCCTGATTCTTGACGCAACCACTGAGTAGGCCACCAATATACATCCTGATTCTTGACGCAACCACTGAGTAGGCCACCAATATACATCCTGATTCTTGATGCAACCACTGAGTATAAAGGACTTGTATTTTTCATATGTTTCTTGTTAATTAAATCAGTAGCAGTTATTCACATGTTGAAAGTTCTTAGAAAGTAACCGTTGGAAACTAGAAAAGCGTCGTGTATTAGGCTAGAGTAAATTGCATCACATAATTAAAGAACTCCCTACGAGGAAAATGGACGCCTCTGTTGGAAAACACAAGATAAACGAAAACGAAAGTGAACGTAAACGAGAAAAAACTGAATTGCGATTTCCTACATTTCGAGGAAGAGGTAGGTGGACAAAACAATTTTATTAGCCCCACTAACATACAAACAGAAAAACAATCGACGATACTACAGTTTCTAGAGCTCAGTTCGAACAATCCTGAAATGTAAAATCTCACACGGTTGCATTTGGTTGTCAGTAGGTCAAGTAGACAAGTAAGTAAGTATACTATATTCTTTATTAACCAATTGCAACTCGGGCTTTGGTGTAGAGGCATCTTGTAAACACAATTTAAAAGTGTATAAAATCCTAACAACTCTGATGTATTTTATAGTCACTAATAATACAGTAATTATACAATAATAATAATTTTAAAAAGTACAGTCACTAATGATGACTGTATTTTCTGTTACGGGCTTTCCTGCAAGATGTCATTTTGATTAGGCGAGTTATAAATGCCAAATGCTTTTCCAGTTATTATTATTATTATTATTATTATTATTATTATTATTATTATTATTATTATTATTATTATTATTATTATTATTATTATTATTATTATTATTATTATTATTATTATTATTATTATAACAAAAAAATAATGATCTGCGCATCAGGCTGTCGGCTGCAGGGATTATGCGGTCATGGTCTCGGGGACAGAGGGAGTATTAGGAAGGTTTGGTTGGAAGTAGTTATTGGTTCAGATGGCCGAGGTCAGTCAGGACAGACCCGAACAGGCAAGACTTAGTGTCGGCGTTTTCGCAGAGTTGTTCAAGCGTTAAGAAGATGTAATTAAGGCGTATCAGTTAGCATGACACCGAGTCACTGACGTAGGCCTACCCTGCACTCACGTCGTGCACACCATACCCTGAATTCCACATAGTTTTTAAGTTTCATGTGGAGGCCCACCGACAGACGTGGTCCAGCCCTCCCCATCGTGGCACTATTCCATGAGGGGATAAGTAAGGCGCTGTCGTCAATGTATTTAATTAACTTATTGCTGGGTTCCGGAGGGTGGACTGGGTGCCGCAGGGTGGAAGACGGAAAAGGGGCAGGCCGAGAAAAACCTGGAGACGAACTTTTAGAGAGGATCTCGAGAGGATGGGATTGGACTGGGATGATGCGGAGGAGGCAGCTGGTGACCGCGTGGAATGGCGAAGACTTGTCGACCAATGCTCCGATCGGAACGGGAGGAACTAAGTCTAAGTAAGTAAGTGGGTTCCATCGATCTGAGTTTAGATATTGTAACCAAAATTTTTGCTGGGCCTGGCCCGAGCCATGTACGATGCTGGAGTTGATGCCTATTAGGGTGAAGACAGTATCACGGGATGGGTACAATTCTGTGCCGGTTATTAAGAAGGGCAATAATACAGTTATGAATGTAGTCAAGTATGGTAAGCTCTGCATGTTGCTCGGCGATGACTGACTGCATCGAAGGCCTTTGAGAAATTGAAAGATATTAAGTGGACATATTGGGACGATTAAAGCATTTCATACAGATGGTGAGTTATGGAAATTAGCACAGCGGAGGTGGAACCGGTGGGTCAGAATGCAAACTGATCTGTGAAGTTTTGGTTAAGGTTAGAGTGGGTTAGGATAAGGCAAAGGAATCGACGAATTATAAGTCTTTCAAGTATTCGAAAATTGCTGCATGGGAATGGGTTGGTCAGGTAGGTGATGCACCTCTCAAAATCACCCTGCGGCACCATCATGCCCAGTGGCGGTACGCTTAGCCGAATCAAGCAATTTAAGCATCATTTTATGATCACCCTGCTTTATATCCGTTGACATATGAAATCAAACGATTTCTTATATTGAAAAATTAGTCTACCTTAGTGAATGATGTAGTAAACTCAATGTTTGGAAAACGAGAAATGTAAAATATGTTTTATGATCAAATGATTTAATATTTCTTCAACATTTTTATTTAACAGAAAAACAGCAAAAACTACCGAATGAAACAACTGAACAGAAAGAATCTCCGTCTACAACAACGGTAATACTGTGAGCCATTTTATGTAAATAATTAGCAACAAGTTTAACAACATCACAAACTCTTTGGCATAAGCACTTGACGCCCGTCGACTGATGGTTTGTACATTTCTGATAATGGCACTGTAGAAATAATTTTAAATGAAGACTGTTTTAGAAGGATGGTCGAATGCACGAGAATGAACAATAGACCGCGTCATCGTATGAGAGCGTAGACTAGGCTGATGTAGGATTATTTTGGAACTGCTTCTATTGTAGAAGCTCTTCTCAAGAGGAGGATCTTGAACTTAATCCTTCCTCAACTGAAAGCCAGGGCAGAGTCTCTGGCTGATGCCTATTATAATCCTCCACTGACTGTTGCTTGGTACAACTAACTACTTTGACTGAGTGTCGTAGTCTTAGTTTTTCATCCTCTGCTATAAGCAATGTGCCTTCAACCATTTCGCTATACTGTCCTTCCGAAAGAAAATTCCCATATCTTTGACACAATAATCATATCCATTGACAAAATATCTGCAGCTGAAAGTTACTTCACCGCCGGTTTGGCTTAGTCCATCCTCTTCTTAAAACGCCATCCTCCTTTCCTGGTGATCTTTCAAACTTATCGCTCCATCTCAACTCTCAACTTCCTTTCCAAAATCCTGGAAAAAGTACTGTCTAATTAGTCGCTATAGCTGTCATCTCCCTACTTTCAACTTTTCACTCCGTTTATTACAAATGCTTTTCCAGTTAAATGGAAAGGTAAACTTGCGGTAGGAAAATTGGAATGTCGTGCATGTTTTAAGGCTTTTTAAGCGATTGCTGCATATTCTTGATTTAAGCTGTACGATCTTCCACTGGAGATGTTGGACATTATCTTACAAAAGTCCTATCTGCATTGGATATTGAATTCATTAACAAAGCAGAGAGATGGTGAAGTTATCAGGTCTCTCATATCAGTCGACGTTTGCTTTTATCGAAGAATTACCAGACAACGGTTCAAAAATGCAATCTGGCGTTACCTGAAAGGTGAGTTGGCTTCTAAGAAATACTCTCCACCTATAAACCACAATCTATTTCTATGATAAAATAATCTGATATGATATCATCCCCCATCGTCGTTGATTATCTTCGGTTACTGACGAATGCTTTGATTTAATTATTTCTATAAGCTTTGCCTAAGTAATGAAAACCACTGATCTACATGGTCTGGCTAGCATTAACAAATGCTCACCAAATGAAATGGATTGGAGCCTTAAAATAACACTGAGCTGTAAAACGTATGAATAAAAACTTATTTAGAATGACTTACAATCTGAGTCTTCAGTCGTTTGCTCGTTGTTACTGGATTCAGCTGCTATTCGTTTCTTTGACATGATGTAATGGATGCACTAGGAGCTGAAGAAGATCAAACTCGCCTCTTGAAACATATTCAACGTCAACATTGCAAGAAAAACCAAACGACGTCCGAAGAATCCGAACGAGAATAATAAACTTAGGTTCTATTCTAAAAGGAAATGCCTAGGTCAAAAGCTTTAAACTAGTATTACAGCGAATAGATTACTTAAAATTCTATTCTTATTCAGGTATATAATAAGCGATGCAAGCGATTCCTGAAACGAATAATGACGTCTTTAATATTATGTAGCCTGTTATGACGTCACAATATTAAATAGGCAGTATTTAATATTGAAAGACTTTTGAAATGTGCTTTTGTGGCGGACTGGCCACAGGTCTTGATTGTAGGTTTAATCAATAATAGCTGTGTTGTTGACGCGGTATCTGGCGACGTAATGCATCAGCGGCCGATGCGTAAATGGTAGCGCTTACGTGAATTAAAATGGCCAATATTTAAGTTTTAGCTTATTTTTGCCATTTAAGCGATTCAAATTATTAATTAATATAATATTACACGGCTTTCGGTCCAATTAATAAGGCCTAGAGCGAGGGCGGCGCTTATTATAATAAGTTGATGTTGATACCTTAGACACCTGTATTTGAAAAGGTGTGCGTAGGCTAGTATATAAGGAACAAGCCACGGTATAGTGTGGCGAGGGATAAGTAAAGACTGCCTCACGGTGTTTTGCTTATATTGTAGGGTGGCGTTACTGCACTCTGCATATACAGCGATACGGTTCTTTAGTGTCGTTAGTTAGCGATTAATACTGCACTCCGTGTGGTAGTATATGGCGAGTGATAAAGCGAGTTCCAGGTTTCGGGCAAGTTACAAATATATTTACGGACGAGAGGGCGTCCGAGAAAAGGCTAATCTGTGCGATCCCGGGTTACAGCCGAATCGATCGCTCTCGGGTGAAGGATTGAGTCCGCCGATCCGACAGGTTTGGGGCCCACCCTGCCGTTAGATCGCGAAAAGGTCTGAATCTCGATTGTTGGTAGTTTGCGGGCTGAGTATAGCTTGGGGAAAGACCGATAGTGAGAGATTGAGAGCTCACAGGTCTGTTCCGGTGGTAGCCGTTTGAGATACACGGGCAAAGACCCCGCAGTTGACCGCCAGAGATATACGGGCAAAGACCCGGTGTTGACCGTCAGATATATACGGGCAAAGACCCGGTGTTGACCGTCAGATATATACGGGCAAAGACCCGGTGGTAGCCGTCAGAGATACACGCGGAAAGGCCCCGCTGTTGACCGTTAGAAATAAACGGGCAAAGACCCGGTGGTACCCGTCAGAGATATACGGGCAAAGATCCGGAGATACGCGGGCAAAGACCCGGTGTTGACCGTCAGATATAAACGGGCAAAGACCCGGCGGTAGCCGTCAGAGATACACGCGGAAAGGCCCCGCAGTTGACCGTCTGAGATACACGGGCAAAGACCCGGTGGTGATAACTCAGTTAAAGTATCGTTCATAAAAGCTGAGCAGTGCGATCCCGAGTTACAGCAAAAACTAATCACTCTTGGGTATTGGATTGACCGCGATTCGACAGGTTTGGGGCCCACCCTGCCGTTAGATCGCGAGCCGGTCTGAATCCCGATTGTGGAAGTTTAGCAGGCTGAGTAAACCTCGGGGAGAGACCGATTGTCAGAGATATAGAAAACACAGGTCTGTATAGGTAAAGTGCAGAGAAACATTCCGCTGGTGAAGTCCGGTGAAGTACCGGAACGATCTTGTTGAAACTGTTCGATAACATCGGGGAACAACCGGTGAATCTCAATACGCGGTATCCGGGTTTGGCTGCTTTAAGCGTCATAGTTACTCCCGCGGTTTACCGGCAAATATCCGTCCGGGAGACCATCCGGACGATCCGACCGTTGTCTGTTCCAGTGTTCGGGAAAGTTCCCACGGTGGGAAGATACACAGGTCTGTGTGCAATAACGGGGTAAAGTTACTGATATTTACCCAGAGATACCATTAGTAGAATCGTGTGTGAGTACCGAGAAACGAAGCCTATGAGTCTGTGCGCTCGCGGAAAAAGACACAACTGTTACGTTCTCTATTTTATTCAGAGAGTCATGTTCAAGAGATACGGCTAGTGGAGTAAGGGCCCACTCTGCTGCTCAGGTCTCGAGACAGGCTAATTCTGAATAGTGGGAGGATAAAAGGTTGTGTAAACCGGAAAGAGATCAGACCAAGATATTCGGATCGGGTATTCGGGTACCCAGGTCCGAAAGAGACACGTCCGCCTTACTAGCGAAACCCAGCTAGTCAGAGTCCCAGGGTGAAGTGTACGAGAGTTCCCGGTTAAAGGAACATTAACGCAGACCAAGAGTAAACGATACGAGAAAGTCCGGGTAGTCGGGTATCCAGATAGAACATATTTGCTTGTCGCAACACACAGCTCTGAGGACTGATTGAAGTGCGAGGTTGGGCCCCCTCGTGCGTAGGTCAGAACAAAGGTCTGTGTGTGTAGATAGCGAAGGTTATAGAGAGAGGACCTTCACTATCAGAGTGCCATAGAGACCCATTATCTTTCGAAGCAGAATTCATTATTGTGAGGCCGGTATGCCGCACACGGAAACACAGCTAGAGATACGTGACAGTAAGAAGACGCGTTGCCCGATGGATACGTGTCTTCTATTACATGACGCAGAGACTCGTCATAGGTACTCCTTGTTCCCTGAACTTAGAGAACGTTTGGTGTTCCCTGATAACGGCGATAGTTCAAGAGTCACGAGGTGCAGAATGGTCCGTCAAAGTTCAGACCAGGTAGAGAGGAAGAGAAAGCCCGTAACTAGGAAGGTACACAGAAAGGCAAAGACTGCTGCAGGTAAAAGATCGAACCCTGTTCTGAAGGACGGCCATCCTCAGGACGTTGCCCACCCGGTGACCGCGGAAGTGGCAGAGTCTGATGCCGAGACCGAGCTCTACAGTGTAGCCTCTCTTAGTAAAGCGGTAAACCCTGAACCTCCTCTGACAGGAATGGTCACTATGGACAGAGATAAGCCATTTTACGGTGACAGTAGGCAAGGCAGTGACTCGGGTGGCTCCAGACGGTCAGTGGGCTGGAGTCACCACAGGAACCCGCCCGGCGCGGCAGGGCAGGCGTCCGGGCGGCGAACGCCACACTTTGATGAGCGTGAGACTGTCGAACCCTCGGTGGCTTCTAAGAAATAATAATAATAATAGTTTTCTTTATTAATTCAAACTGACAAACGCAGTAAGATTACATTGAAGCATGACAGTACAATCAAATCTTAACTAAACACACGATTTGGCAGCCATGCAAGGCGCCGCCATAGAGGGGGGTAACTGGAATCGATCCGAATACCTTATGCTCTACTGGCCATGAGTTACCATTACTCTACCCCCTCCATAATACTACCCACCTATAGACCACAAGCTATTTCTATGACGAAATAATCTACTATGATATCATCCCCCATCGTCGTTAATTATCTTCGGTTACTGAGGAATGCTTTGTTTTCATTACTTGTATACGCTTTGCCAAAGTATAGACAGTTGATAGAGCGCACTTTTAAGTACTTCACAAAAGCGCCGTCTTCAGTAGCTCAAGCGTTCAGTAATTAAGTCATTAAAACAAACCATTCCCCAGTAATGCTGTTATAACTAGAAGATTAACCATTGGTGGGTCCTCATACACAAGAAATGCCATTCCTAAGGATTTAGCTATTGACACAATCTTCAGAGTTCCTGGACATTGTTGCTTCGACGATGACCAACGACGATGAGGGATGATATCCGCGGTACATGATGACTCTATAGAGACCAAAAAATATGAGCCTGATAAGTACACCAAATGCTGCCAATTAAAAAAGAATCAAGTTTAAAGTCTGTCTCAGAGTTAACATTTGAAAGGGTTTTACCCTTAAATATCCAATGCCAGTTCCTTTCCTGGTCTCCTGGCAAACGCAGCAGTATTTTTAAGTGACAAAACCCTTCAAAAATATGTCTATTTTATAAACTTCATTGGTTCTTTGCTCAGGTAACAAAAATCATGAATTGTTGCCTTTCTTCAGGGTAGTAGGCGTGGACTGCTGAACAGTCGTAAACGTAATCGTAATCTCCATTTTTCTAAAGCGCCACTGTAAGCTAGCGCAAAGCACCAGCTTATTCACGAGTGCTGAACTATGCAGCTGCATAGCTGAGGGTCTCACCTCTACCAGAAGTCCTCCTCAGATCCATCCTGTCGGTCATAGAAGATCATCTGCCTCTCCTTCCTGGTTTCCTGGCATACGGAACGATATGATTTGTGGTTGTCTTCGGGAGATTTAAAGATGTTCAGTCTTTTACTTCTACAAGAGATTACTGGGGGGGGGTTGTTATTCGAGATTTAGAACAGGCTGACACCCAGTAATAGTGTCAGAACTTTCCGTTTTGCCTATCCGTTTCACTTGCCAGCAACCACTGATTTGAATGCCCAATGTAGGCCTACTACGTCAGTGGCGCAGAAAAAGATCAATTTCATCTCTTCTTTCTAATCCAAAGTCAGCAGATGTTTCTATTTACAAAGATCAATTTCATTCCTTCTTTCTAATCCAAAGTCAGCAGATGTTTCTATTTACAAAGATCAATTTCATCTCTTCTTTCGAATCCAAAGTCAGCAGATGTTTCTATTTACAAAGATCAATTTCATCTCTTCTTTCTAATCCAAAGTCAGCAGATGTTTCTATTTACAAAGATCAATTTCATCTCTTCTTTCTAATCCAAAGTCAGCAGATGTTTCTATTTACAAAGATCAATTTCATCTCTTCTTTCTAATCCAAAGTCAGCAGATGTTTCTATTTACAAAGATCAATTTCATTCCTTCTTTCTAATCCAAAGTCAGCAGATGTTTCTATTTACAAAGATCAATTTCATCTCTTCTTTCTAATCCAAAGTCAGCAGATGTTTCTATTTACAAAGATCAATTTCATCTCTTCTTTCTAATCCAAAGTCAGCAGATGTTTCTATTTACAAAGATCAATTTCATCTCTTCTTTCTAATCCAAAGTCAGCAGATGTTTCTATTTACAAAGATCAATTTCATCTCTTCTTTCTAATCCAAAGTCAGCAGATGTTTCTATTTACAAAGATCAATTTCATTCCTTCTTTCTAATCCAAAGTCAGCAGATGTTTCTATTTACAAAGATCAATTTCATCTCTTCTTTCTAATCCAAAGTCAGCAGATGTTTCTATTTACAAAGATCAATTTCATTCCTTCTTTCTAATCCAAAGTCAGCAGATGTTTCTATTTACAAAGATCAATTTCATTCCTTCTTTCTAATCCAAAGTCAGCAGATGTTTCTATTTACAAAGATCAATTTCATCTCTTCTTTCTAATCCAAAGTCAGCAGATGTTTCTATTTACAAAGATCAATTTCATTCCTTCTTTCTAATCCAAAGTCAGCAGATGTTTCTATTTACAAAGATCAATTTCATTCCTTCTTTCTAATCCAAAGTCAGCAGATGTTTCTATTTACAAAGATCAATTTCATCTCTTCTTTCTAATCCAAAGTCAGCAGATGTTTCTATTTACAAAGATCAATTTCATTCCTTCTTTCTAATCCAAAGTCAGCAGATGTTTCTATTTACAAAGATCAATTTCATCTCTTCTTTCTAATCCAAAGTCAGCAGATGTTTCTATTTACAAAGATCAATTTCATTCCTTCTTTCTAATCCAAAGTCAGCAGATGTTTCTATTTACAAAGATCAATTTCATTCCTTCTTTCTAATCCAAAGTCAGCAGATGTTTCTATTTACAAAGATCAATTTCATCTCTTCTTTCTAATCCAAAGTCAGCAGATGTTTCTATTTACAAAGATCAATTTCATTCCTTCTTTCTAATCCAAAGTCAGCAGATGTTTCTATTTACAAAGATCAATTTCATTCCTTCTTTCTAATCCAAAGTCAGCAGATGTTTCTATTTACAAAGATCAATTTCATCTCTTCTTTCTAATCCAAAGTCAGCAGATGTTTCTATTTACAAAGATCAATTTCATTCCTTCTTTCTAATCCAAAGTCAGCAGATGTTTCTATTTACAAAGATCAATTTCATCTCTTCTTTCTAATCCAAAGTCAGCAGATGTTTCTATTTACAAAGATCAATTTCATTCCTTCTTTCTAATCCAAAGTCAGCAGATGTTTCTATTTACAAAGATCAATATCATCTCTGCTTTCTAATCCAAAGTCAGCAGATGTTTCTATTTACAAAGATCAATTTCATTCCTTCTTTCTAATCCAAAGTCAGCAGATGTTTCTATTTACAAAGATCAATTTCATTCCTTCTTTCTAATCCAAAGTCAGCAGATGTTTCTATTTACAAAAATCAATTTCATCTCTTCTTTCTAATCCAAAGTCAGCAGATGTTTCTATTTACAAAGATCAATTTCATCTTTCTAATCCAAAGTCAGCAGATGTTTCTATTTACAAAGATCAATTTCATTCCTTCTTTCTAATCCAAAGTCAGCAGATGTTTCTATTTACAAAGATCAATTTCATTCCTTCTTTCTAATCCAAAGTCAGCAGATGTTTCTATTTACAAAAATCAATTTCATCTCTTCTTTCTAATCCAAAGTCAGCAGATGTTTCTATTTACAAAGATCAATTTCATCTCTTCTTTCTAATCCAAAGTCAGCAGATGTTTCTATTTACAAAGATCAATTTCATTCCTTCCTTCTAATCCAAAGTCAGCAGATGTTTCTATTTATAAAGATCAATTTCATCTCTTCTTTCTAATCCAAAGTCAGCAGATGTTTCTATTTATAAAGATCAATTTCATCTCTTCTTTCTAATCCAAAGTCAGCAGATGTTTCTATTTACAAAGATCAATTTCATTCCTTCTTTCTAATCCAAAGTCAGCAGATGTTTCTATTTACAAAGATCAATTTCATCTCTTCTTTCTAATCCAAAGTCAGCAGATGTTTCTATTTACAAAGATCAATTTCATTCCTTCTTTCTAATCCAAAGTCAGCAGATGTTTCTATTTACAAAGATCAATTTCATTCCTTCTTTCTAATCCAAAGTCAGCAGATGTTTCTATTTACAAAGATCAATTTCATCTCTTCTTTCTAATCCAAAGTCAGCAGATGTTTCTATTTACAAAGATCAATTTCATTCCTTCTTTCTAATCCAAAGTCAGCAGATGTTTCTATTTACAAAGATCAATTTCATTCCTTCTTTCTAATCCAAAGTCAGCAGATGTTTCTATTTACAAAAATCAATTTCATCTCTTCTTTCTAATCCAAAGTCAGCAGATGTTTCTATTTACAAAGATCAATTTCATTCCTTCTTTCTAATCCAAAGTCAGCAGATGTTTCTATTTACAAAGATCAATTTCATCTTTCTAATCCAAAGTCAGCAGATGTTTCTATTTACAAAGATCAATTTCATTCCTTCTTTCTAATCCAAAGTCAGCAGATGTTTCTATTTACAAAGATCAATTTCATCTCTGCTTTCTAATCCAAAGTCAGCAGATGTTTCTATTTACAAAGATCAATTTCATTCCTTCTTTCTAATCCAAAGTCAGCAGATGTTTCTATTTACAAAGATCAATTTCATTCCTTCTTTCTAATCCAAAGTCAGCAGATGTTTCTATTTACAAAAATCAATTTCATCTCTTCTTTCTAATCCAAAGTCAGCAGATGTTTCTATTTACAAAGATCAATTTCATCTTTCTAATCCAAAGTCAGCAGATGTTTCTATTTACAAAGATCAATTTCATTCCTTCTTTCTAATCCAAAGTCAGCAGATGTTTCTATTTACAAAGATCAATTTCATTCCTTCTTTCTAATCCAAAGTCAGCAGATGTTTCTATTTACAAAAATCAATTTCATCTCTTCTTTCTAATCCAAAGTCAGCAGATGTTTCTATTTACAAAGATCAATTTCATCTCTTCTTTCTAATCCAAAGTCAGCAGATGTTTCTATTTACAAAGATCAATTTCATTCCTTCCTTCTAATCCAAAGTCAGCAGATGTTTCTATTTATAAAGATCAATTTCATCTCTTCTTTCTAATCCAAAGTCAGCAGATGTTTCTATTTACAAAGATCAATTTCATCTCTTCTTTCTAATCCAAAGTCAGCAGATGTTTCTATTTACAAAGATCAATTTCATTCCTTCTTTCTAATCCAAAGTCAGCAGATGTTTCTATTTATAAAGATCAATTTCATCTCTTCTTTCTAATCCAAAGTCAGCAGATGTTTCTATTTACAAAGATCAATTTCATTCCTTCTTTCTAATCCAAAGTCAGCAGATGTTTCTATTTACAAAGATCAATTTCATCTCTTCTTTCTTATCCAAAGTCAGCAGATGTTTCTATTTACAAAGATCAATTTCATCTCTTCTTTCTAATCCAAAGTCAGCAGATGTTTCTATTTACAAAGATCAATTTCATTCCTTCTTTCTAATCCAAAGTCAGCAGATGTTTCTATTTACAAAGATCAATTTCATCTCTTCTTTCTTATCCAAAGTCAGCAGATGTTTCTATTTACAAAGATCAATTTCATCTCTTCTTTCTAATCCAAAGTCAGCAGATGTTTCTAATTACAAAGATCATTTTCATCTCTTCTTTCTAATCCAAAGTCAGTAGATGTTTCTATTTACAAAGATCAATTTCATTCCTTCTTTCTAATCCAAAGTCAGCAGATGTTTCTATTTACAAAGATCAATTTCATCTCTTCTTTCTTATCCAAAGTCAGCAGATGTTTCTATTTACAAAGATCAATTTCATCTCTTCTTTCTAATCCAAAGTCAGCAGATGTTTCTATTTACAAAGATCAATTTCATTCCTTCTTTCTAATCCAAAGTCAGCATATGTTTCTATTTACAAAGATCAATTTCATCTCTTCTTTCTAATCCAAAGTCAGCAGATGTTTCTATTTACAAAGATCAATTTCATTCCTTCTTTCTAATCCAAAGTCAGCAGATGTTTCTATTTATGAAGATCAATTTCATCTCTTCTTTCTAATCCAAAGTCAGCAGATGTTTCTATTTACAAAGATCAATTTCATTCCTTCTTTCTAATCCAAAGTCAGCAGATGTTTCTATTTACAAAGATCAATTTCATCTCTTCTTTCTAATCCAAAGTCAGCAGATGTTTCTATTTACAAAGATCAATTTCATTCCTTCTTTCTAATCCAAAGTCAGCAGATGTTTCTATTTACAAAGATCAATTTCATCTCTTCTTTCTAATCCAAAGTCAGCAGATGTTTCTATTTACAAAGATCAATTTCATTCCTTCTTTCTAATCCAAAGTCAGCAGATGTTTCTATTTACAAAGATCAATTTCATCTCTTCTTTCTAATCCAAAGTCAGCAGATGTTTCTATTTACAAAGATCAATTTCATTCCTTCTTTCTAATCCAAAGTCAGCAGATGTTTCTATTTATAAAGATCAATTTCATCTCTTCTTTCTAATCCAAAGTCAGCAGATGTTTCTATTTACAAAGATCAATTTCATTCCTTCTTTCTAATCCAAAGTCAGCAGATGTTTCTATTTACAAAGATCAATTTCATCTCTTCTTTCTAATCCAAAGTCAGCAGATGTTTCTATTTACAAAGATCAATTTCATTCCTTCTTTCTAATCCAAAGTCAGCAGATGTTTATATTTACAAAGATCAATTTCATCTCTTCTTTCTTATCCAAAGTCAGCAGAAGTTTCTATTTACAAAGATCAATTTCATCTCTTCTTTCTAATCCAAAGTCAGCAGATGTTTCTATTTACAAAGATCAATTTCATTCCTTCTTTCTAATCCAAAGTCAGCAGATGTTTCTATTTACAAAGATCAATTTCATCTCTTCTTTCTAATCCAAAGTCAGCAGATGTTTCTATTTACAAAGATCAATTTCATTCCTTCTTTCTAATCCAAAGTCAGCAGATGTTTCTATTTACAAAGATCAATTTCATCTCTTCTTTCTAATCCAAAGTCAGCAGATGTTTCTATTTACAAAGATCAATTTCATTCCTTCTTTCTAATCCATAGTCAGCAGATGTTTCTATTTACAAAGATCAATTTCATCTCTTCTTTCTAATCCAAAGTCAGCAGATGTTTCTATTTACAAAGATCAATTTCATCTCTTCTTTCTTATCGAAAGTCAGCAGATGTTTCTATTTACAAAGATCAATTTCATCTCTTCTTTCTAATCCAAAGTCAGCAGATGTTTCTATTTACAAAGATCAATTTCATTCCTTCTTTCTAATCCAAAGTCAGCAGATGTTTCTATTTACAAAGATCAATTTCATCTCTTCTTTCTAATCCAAAGTCAGCAGATGTTTCTATTTACAAAGATCAATTTCATTCCTTCTTTCTAATCCAAAGTCAGCAGATGTTTCTATTTACAAAGATCAATTTCATCTCTTCTTTCTAATCCAAAGTCAGCAGATGTTTCTATTTACAAAGATCAATTTCATTCCTTCTTTCTAATCCAAAGTCAGCAGATGTTTCTATTTACAAAGATCAATTTCATCTCTTCTTTCTAATCCAAAGTCAGCAGATGTTTCTATTTACAAAGATCAATTTCATCTCTTCTTTCTTATCCAAAGTCAGCAGATGTTTCTATTTACAAAGATCAATTTCATCTCTTCTTTCTAATCCAAAGTCAGCAGATGTTTCTATTTACAAAGATCAATTTCATTCCTTCTTTCTAATCCAAAGTCAGCAGATGTTTCTATTTACAAAGATCAATTTCATCTCTTCTTTCTAATCCAAAGTCAGCAGATGTTTCTATTTACAAAGATCAATTTCATCTCTTCTTTCTTATCCAAAGTCAGCAGATGTTTCTATTTACAAAGATCAATTTCATCTCTTCTTTCTAATCCAAAGTCAGCAGGTGTTTCTATTTACAAAGATCAATTTCATTCCTTCTTTCTAATCCAAAGTCAGCAGATGTTTCTATTTACAAAGATCAATTTCATCTCTTCTTTCTTATCCAAAGTCAGCAGATGTTTCTATTTACAAAGATCAATTTCATCTCTTCTTTCTAATCCAAAGTCAGCAGATGTTTCTATTTACAAAGATCAATTTCATCTCTTCTTTCTAATCCAAAGTCAGCAGATGTTTTTATTTACAAAGATCATTTTCATCTCTTCTTTCTAATCCAAAGTCAGTAGATGTTTCTATTTACAAAGATCAATTTCATCTCTTCTTTCTTATCCAAAGTCAGCAGATGTTTCTATTTACAAAGATCAATTTCATCTCTTCTTTCTAATCCAAAGTCAGCAGATGTTTCTATTTACAAAGATCAATTTCATCTCTTCTTTCTAATCCAAAGTCAGCAGATGTTTCTATTTACAAAGATCAATTTCATCTCTTCTTTCTAATCCAAAGTCAGCAGATGTTTCTATTTACAAAGATCAATTTCATCTCTTCTTTCTAATCCAAAGTCAGCAGATGTTTCTATTTACAAAGATCAATTTCATCTCTTCTTTCTAATCGAAAGTCAGCATATGTTTCTACTTACAAAGATCAATTTCATCTCTTCTTTCTAATCCAAAGTCAGCATATGTTCTATTTACAAAGATCAATTTCATCTCTTCTTTCTTATCCAAAGTCAGCAGATGTTTCTACTTACAAAGATCAATTTCATCTCTTCTTTCTAATCCAAAGTCAGCAGATGTTTCTATTTACAAAGATCAATTTCATTCCTTCTTTCTAATCCAAAGTCAGCAGATGTTTCTATTTACAAAGATCAATTTCATCTCTTCTTTCTAATCCAAAGTCAGCAGATGTTTCTATTTACAAAGATCAATTTCATTCCTTCTTTCTAATCCAAAGTCAGCAGATGTTTCTATTTACAAAGATCAATTTCATCTCTTCTTTCTTATCCAAAGTCAGCAGATGTTTCTATTTACAAAGATCAATTTCATCTCTTCTTTCTAATCCAAAGTCAGCAGATGTTTCTATTTACAAAGATCAATTTCATTCCTTCTTTCTAATCCAAAGTCAGCAGATGTTTCTATTTACAAAGATCAATTTCATCTCTTCTTTCTAATCCAAAGTCAGCAGATGTTTCTATTTACAAAGATCAATTTCATTCCTTCTTTCTAATCCAAAGTCAGCAGATGTTTCTATTTACAAAGATCAATTTCATCTCTTCTTTCTAATCCAAAGTCAGCAGATGTTTCTATTTACAAAGATCAATTTCATCTCTTCTTTCTTATCCAAAGTCAGCAGATGTTTCTATTTACAAAGATCAATTTCATCTCTTCTTTCTAATCCAAAGTCAGCAGATGTTTCTATTTACAAAGATCAATTTCATTCCTTCTTTCTAATCCAAAGTCAGCAGATGTTTCTATTTACAAAGATCAATTTCATCTCTTCTTTCTAATCCAAAGTCAGCAGATGTTTCTATTTACAAAGATCAATTTCATCTCTTCTTTCTAATCCAAAGTCAGCAGATGTTTCTATTTACAAAGATCAATTTCATTCCTTCTTTCTAATCCAAAGTCAGCAGATGTTTCTATTTACAAAGATCAATTTCATCTCTTCTTTCTAATCCAAAGTCAGCAGATGTTTCTATTTACAAAGATCAATTTCATCTCTTCTTTCTTATCCAAAGTCAGCAGATGTTTCTATTTACAAAGATCAATTTCATCTCTTCTTTCTAATCCAAAGTCAGCAGATGTTTCTATTTACAAAGATCAATTTCATTCCTTCTTTCTAATCCAAAGTCAGCAGATGTTTCTATTTACAAAGATCAATTTCATCTCTTCTTTCTTATCCAAAGTCAGCAGATGTTTCTATTTACAAAGATCAATTTCATCTCTTCTTTCTAATCCAAAGTCAGCAGATGTTTCTATTTACAAAGATCAATTTCATCTCTTCTTTCTAATCCAAAGTCAGCAGATGTTTCTATTTACAAAGATCAATTTCATCTCTTCTTTCGAATCCAAAGTCAGCAGATGTTTCTATTTACAAAGATCATTTTCATCTCTTCTTTCTAATCCAAAGTCAGTAGATGTTTCTATTTACAAAGATCAATTTCATCTCTTCTTTCTTATCCAAAGTCAGCAGATGTTTCTATTTACAAAGATCAATTTCATCTCTTCTTTCTAATCCAAAGTCAGCAGATGTTTCTATTTACAAAGATCAATTTCATCTCTTCTTTCTAATCCAAAGTCAGCAGATGTTTCTATTTACAAAGATCAATTTCATCTCTTCTTTCTAATCCAAAGTCAGCAGATGTTTCTATTTACAAAGATCAATTTCATCTCTTCTTTCTAATCCAAAGTCAGCAGATGTTTCTATTTACAAAGATCAATTTCATCTCTGCTTTCTAATCGAAAGTCAGCATATGTTTCTACTTACAAAGATCAATTTCATCTCTTCTTTCTAATCCAAAGTCAGCATATGTTCTATTTACAAAGATCAATTTCATCTCTTCTTTCTTATCCAAAGTCAGCAGATGTTTCTACTTACAAAGATCAATTTCATCTCTTCTTTCTAATCCAAAGTCAGCAGATGTTTCTATTTACAAAGATCAATTTCATTCCTTCTTTCTAATCCAAAGTCAGCAGATGTTTCTATTTACAAAGATCAATTTCATCTCTTCTTTCTAATCCAAAGTCAGCAGATGTTTCTATTTACAAAGATCAATTTCATTCCTTCTTTCTAATCCAAAGTCAGCAGATGTTTCTATTTACAAAGATCAATTTCATCTCTTCTTTCTTATCCAAAGTCAGCAGATGTTTCTATTTACAAAGATCAATTTCATCTCTTCTTTCTAATCCAAAGTCAGCAGATGTTTCTACTTACAAAGATCAATTTCATCTCTTCTTTCTTATCCAAAGTCAGCAGATGTTTCTATTTACAAAGATCAATTTCATTCCTTCTTTCTTATCCAAAGTCAGCAGATGTTTCTATTTACAAAGATCAATTTCATTCCTTCTTTCTAATCCAAAGTCAGCAGATGTTTCTATTTACAAAGATCAATTTCATCTCTTCTTTCTAATCCAAAGTCAGCAGATGTTTCTATTTACAAAGATCAATTTCATCTCTTCTTTCTTATCCAAAGTCAGCAGATGTTTCTATTTACAAAGATCAATTTCATCTCTTCTTTCTAATCCAAAGTCAGCAGATGTTTCTATTTACAAAGATCAATTTCATTCCTTCTTTCTAATCCAAAGTCAGCAGATGTTTCTATTTACAAAGATCAATTTCATCTCTTCTTTCTTATCCAAAGTCAGCAGATGTTTCTATTTACAAAGATCAATTTCATCTCTTCTTTCTAATCCAAAGTCAGCAGATGTTTCTATTTACAAAGATCAATTTCATCTCTTCTTTCTAATCCAAAGTCAGCAGATGTTTCTATTTACAAAGATCAATTTCATCTCTTCTTTCTAATCCAAAGTCAGCAGATGTTTCTATTTACAAAGATCATTTTCATCTCTTCTTTCTAATCCAAAGTCAGTAGATGTTTCTATTTACAAAGATCAATTTCATCTCTTCTTTCTTATCCAAAGTCAGCAGATGTTTCTATTTACAAAGATCAATTTCATCTCTTCTTTCTAATCCAAAGTCAGCAGATGTTTCTATTTACAAAGATCAATTTCATCTCTTCTTTCTAATCCAAAGTCAGCAGATGTTTCTATTTACAAAGATCAATTTCATTCCTTCTTTCTTATCCAAAGTCAGCAGATGTTTCTATTTACAAAGATCAATTTCTTCTCTTCTTTCTTATCCAAAGTCAGCAGATGTTTCTATTTACAAAGATCAATTTCATCTCTTCTTTCTAATCCAAAGTCAGCAGATGTTTCTATTTACAAAGATCAATTTCATCTCTTCTTTCTAATCCAAAGTCAGCAGATGTTTCTACTTACAAAGATCAATTTCATCTCTTCTTTCTAATCCAAAGTCAGCAGATGTTTCTATTTACAAAGATCAATTTCATTCCTTCTTTCTTATCCAAAGTCAGCAGATGTTTCTATTTACAAAGATCAATTTCATCTATTCTTTCTTATCCAAAGTCAGCAGATGTTTCTACTTACAAAGATCAATTTCATCTCTTCTTTCTAATCCAAAGTCAGCAGATGTTTCTATTTATAAAGATCATTTTCATCTCTTCTTTCTAATCCAAAGTCAGCAGATGTTTCTATTTACAAAGATCAATTTCATTCCTTCTTTCTTATCCAAAGTCAGCAGATGTTTCTATTTACAAAGATCAATTTCTTCTCTTCTTTCTTATCCAAAGTCAGCAGATGTTTCTATTTACAAAGATCAATTTCATCTCTTCTTTCTAATCCAAAGTCAGCAGATGTTTCTATTTACAAAGATCAATTTCATCTCTTCTTTCTAATCCAAAGTCAGCAGATGTTTCTACTTACAAAGATCAATTTCATCTCTTCTTTCTTATCCAAAGTCAGCAGATGTTTCTATTTACAAAGATCAATTTCATTCCTTCTTTCTTATCCAAAGTCAGCACATGTTTCTATTTACAAAGATCAATTTCATCTCTTCTTTCTTATCCAAAGTCAGCAGATGTTTCTATTTACAAAGATCAATTTCATCTCTTCTTTCTAATCCAAAGTCAGCAGATGTTTCTATTTACAAAGATCAATTTCATTCCTTCTTTCTAATCCAAAGTCAGCAGATGTTTCTATTTACAAAGATCAATTTCATTCCTTCTTTCTAATCCAAAGTCAGCAGATGTTTCTATTTACAAAAATCAATTTCATCTCTTCTTTCTAATCCAAAGTCAGCAGATGTTTCTACTTACAAAGATCAATTTCATCTCTTCTTTCTAATCCAAAGTCAGCAGATGTTTCTATTTACAAAGATCAATTTCATTCCTTCTTTCTAATCCAAAGTCAGCAGATGTTTCTATTTACAAAGATCAATTTCATCTCTTCTTTCTAATCCAAAGTCAGCATATGTTCTATTTACAAAGATCAATTTCATCTCTGCTTTCTAATCCAAAGTCAGCATATGTTTCTATTTACAAAGATCAATTTCATCTCTGCTTTCTAATCCAAAGTCAGCATTTGTTTCTATTTACAAAGATCAATTTCATCTCTGCTTTCTAATCCAAAGTCAGCATATGTTTCTATTTACAAAGATCAATTTCATCTCTGCTTTCTAATCCAAAGTCAGCATATGTTTCTACTTACAAAGATCAATTTCATCTCTTCTTTCTAATCCAAAGTCAGCATATGTTCTATTTACAAAGATCAATTTCATCTCTGCTTTCTAATCCAAAGTCAGCATATGTTTCTATTTACAAAGATCAATTTCATCTCTGCTTTCTAATCCAAAGTCAGCATATGTTTCTATTTACAAAGATCAATTTCATCTCTGCTTTCTAATCCAAAGTCAGCAGATGTTTCTATTTATAAAGATCAATTTCATCTCTGCTTTCTAATCCAAAGTCAGCATATGTTTCTATTTACTTCGGACAAAAAAGTTTTGTTGGCTATGATTATGTTGTGATGTAACAAAAGCTCTGATGCTATTAAAAAGTACTGATACTTTTTGTCTGTTTAGATTTCTATGGAAAAATCAAGAAAATATCTGCAATAATTAGAAATAACATATCATATCTCATAGAAAATATCCAAACAAATGACGAGTTAATCTCTTCACTGTTGTCTCTCAATTGCATAACGGAAGAACAAAGTCACTTCATTCAAAGACAACGTTCAAACCGAGATAAGAACGTCGAGCTTTTGCACTTTTTGGGATCCTTCGACGAGACAAAGTTTTCAAATTTCGTCAAATGTCTTCGACAAACCAACCAGAAGCTAGTGGCACGGATCATAGAAAACGGAGGAGGTTTAAAGTACAAACTTTATCTAAAGGCTTAAAATTAACATCATTTGTTTATAATAATAATAATTATTATTATTATTGTTATAATAGTAATAAAAATAATAATAATAATAATAATTGTAATAATAATAACAATAATTGTAATAATAATAATAGTAATAATAATAATAATAATAATAATAATAATAATAATAATAATAATAATAATAATAATAATAATAATAATAATAATAATAAATATAAATAAAATAATAATAATAATAATAATAGTAATAATAATAATAATAATAATAATAATAAAAATAATAATAATAATAATAATAATAATAATAATAATAATAATAATAATAATAGAGGCTCAGAAAGAGCCTCTCGGCCTCTCAAGAGGAAATGGAAAGCAACCAGACGGTGTCACGCTGATTCCTTGGTCACGCGGACGATGCCTGACATGGGACGTGACAGTGCCCGATACCTACGCCACCTTCCACCTTGCCCACACATCCATCGGAGCTGGCGAAGCCGCGGAACATGCAGTTCTGATCAAGAGGGCGAAATACGCAACCATCACTAACACCCATACCTTTGTGGCGATCGCCTTGGAGACGGGCGGATCTTGGAGCGGTGAAGGTCTACATTTCGTTGTGGAGCTGGGAAGCCGGATATCGGACTCAACGCACGATCCACTGGAGACATCGTATTTGTTCCAACGGATTTCAGTGGCTCTGCAACGTGGAAATGCCATCTGCCTTTCCAGGACACTGCCACCTCTGAGTGACGCTAAGATGGCGCTTCAGATAATTAAATCATTATTGTTAAATATAATAATAATAATAATAAGAATAGGGCCATTCTGGACACCTTTTTTTAACATTAGTTAATATTGAAGTCCCTGAGGGATCCTGTATACCTCGGGGCAAAAAAAAAAAAATAATAATAATAATAATAATAATAATAATAATAATAATAATAATAATAATAATAATAATAATAATAATAATAATAATAGATATGAATTTATATAGAATTACGTCAAAATCGCACCGAGACCTTGAATAATTTCTAGAATTAATTAGGTAAAACCGTAGTTTACGTTGCTATATTCAACATGTTAATATAGGAAGGTAATAATTATGGCTGTGCGGAATGTTCGCTTCGTATTCGTTTCGGGGCCGAATATTGGGCCAAATTGCTATTCGGTATTCGGCCGAATAGTTACGGTCGGACCGAATACGAATAGTGATCACGTGACATCTGTTTCTGCATATGCGGCTGCTATAGCGAGTGGAGTGAACGTTAAGTAAGTGACAATTTCTAAGTTTAGTTAAATTAGTTCTTTTACTAGTTTACAAAGCCTGCCAGAAGGATGCAAAAAATTACATGTAGTTAACTGTTTACTTTTAGTTTATGTATTAAATTTACTGAACTGAAACTTTTGTTTACATTTGAAATTTTGAATGTTGTCGGTGGACCTATTTTGTACACTATTCGTATTCGTATTCGGCCGAGTAGGCTAATTGGTCCAATTATTCGTATTCAGCCGAATAGTGATAATCACCTATTCGGTACAGCTCTAGTAATAGGCCTAATAGGGTAGTTTCAGGGCAAATTTAAATTCAGAAGGAACGTAATAAAACCATCCTGACATTTCGTCATGACCACCATGAAGAAAGTAGTTTCCCGCGAAAAGCCCTAGCGGAGGTTGAAGCTAAATACCAAGTATCGCCTAAGAAATTGAATTTAGATGCATATCTACGCCTTTAAATAATTTCATTACCCACTAAGCATGTTAAACTTGAAACTAATCTTATTGCCCCAATACGCTTCATGGTATAGCTGCTACTAGAGCAACGAGTTCCTTTGCTGACTTGTGCTTTTCACTCAAATATTATATTCTGTCAGATGAGAATAATTGATCATCTTCAAATTACCAGCTGCTTATCCAAACATCCATGAAACTTTTGAAGTTTTGTGCATTTTTACAAACACAGTACGCGCTATTTAATTTACTGGTTTTGCTGATCCCGAATCTTTATCACAACGTAGGCATATTTTCGCCCAATGTGGAAAAGGATCTTTCCGGGTATTTGCGTTTATGCGCGAATTTTATGAAAGTGTTCTTCATGAAAATGTCCATTTCGCATAGATTGGACGAAACTCCATATTTCCACAGCGCCAAAAAAGCGAAGTCGCGGGATCCAGCTGATTCACAGGCTCTCAGTCAAATCATAATCGATTAGCGGGGGTATTTTAAGTCAGTGACACCTACCTACAACCTAAAGAATGTTTTAAATTTTACCGCAGTTATCTAAAACATTTTGAAACGTTTTCTTTAGGAGTAATAAAAATCGAAGTGCAAGCTCGTAGTGCAAAGTATTCAACGTCAATGGAAACACAGCTACTTCATCAAAACGTCGAAGATCTTCGAAACAGAACCAAACCGTGGTCACATCAAACTGATAAAATCATCAGTGAACTAAAGGACGAAGGCATAGAAATCCTTAACTCTCAACTGGATAGACAGACTGTGGTCGTTTGGATCTGGTGTCATTTACAAGCAGCCCTTGAACATATTCAGAGCCTGTACGAATCGAATCAGCTGAGAGATGTATTCTTTGAAACAATTCAACCATCTATTTTAAAGGTGATCAACATCGACAGCAATCAATTCAAGAAAACCGTTGGCAAGTTCTTATGAACTCACTCGTCATAAAGAAATAATATAACATGTAATCAACATTATACGTCTTAGATTAATGAAATATCTAAGACAGAGCGCTGGTTAACAAAATTAGCCAATTGTTGAAACGGACAAGAGAAGGCCGATAATTTATGTTAATAGAGTGAAAATAAATGAAAATAGAGACCCAGAAAGAAATATTGTTGTGGAGAGATAAACTTTATCAAATAACAGGGATTTTAGAACTCGCTATTTTATCGTAAGCTACTTAAATTGTTCTTATGTAATCTACTTTGAGTGAAATCAAGACATGTAAAAAAAGACAAAATGTGAGATATTCAGACATTAATGATAGGAACTGATAGTCAAACAGAAAGTATGGTTTTAAGGTGTAGCTAATGAGCAATAAAAATCAGGTAATTAGAAAGAGAATGATATTAACACTTTATCGATGAGCTTCATTGGTTTTCCAGTCACTCTTAGCAACTCTCGTCGTTAATGTGTTAAGTTAATAAGCGAGATATCAAAGCATTAAAACCAGCAGCAGACAAATTCAGAACAATAGACAGACAACGAAAGAGACAATCAGCAGCAAGTTAAAATTTATTAATAAATGATATAGTAAATATGAAGAAACATACAGTAATAGATGATCTAAGTAACTAAGAGCACTCAGTTCTAATTACTATACATTTTGTAATAGTAGAAACATAATGAATGAATAAAAATATCTATTTATTAATTTATTAATAATTTTGTTTTATTTTAGTTGTGAGCCGTTGAATGACCAACCATTTACCAGATGTACTTTAATTCTAATTATATTAAAGTAATAATATTACATTAACAAAGCAGTCGGTTATTGGAAACAAACTAAACAGGGCCTTTTATCAGTCAATTATAATGCAAATATTAAAGAAATAATAAAGAAATATATTAATAACAGTCAATTATTTGCGTATTAACGATTATTTTGTTTTATGTTAGTCGTGTGTCTAACTTCCATCATCTTCACTCGGAAACTCGATATAGAGGAGAATAGATTCACGTTTGGAGTGACTAAACTGCGAAATGAAATCTACGTGCTCGGTGAATCATATTCTGGTCCTCCAAATATAATTCGTGTCTTTGAGGATCGAAATCCATTTCGTCTTCAGAAGAAAATCGAAATAAAAGAGATTAAAGATCCCTGGGACATGGGATCCTGTGAGAAGGAAAATTGTCTCTACGTCTCTGACTTACATAAGTGCGTCTGGAAGATAAAAAGAGAAACAGATGACCAACACAAAATCATCAAATGGCTGACCGCTGATTATCAGCCAGATACTCTGTCAGTGTCCAGTGATGGTCACTTGTTGGTCGGTGACTTATCATCCATTCTGACGATCTACGGAACAAACGCAGAAATTGTTCGATCCATTCAGTTACCAAGACACATTAAAGACCCTCGTCATGCAATGGAAACATCCAACGGGAATTTCATCATCATTCACTATGAAGAGAGGTGGAAGGAAGAAGTAAGGGATAGTGGGTCAAGTGGAAGAAATTCGATCGATTTGAGGAAGGAGGAAGAGGAGGAGGAAGTGGAGGAGGAAGAGGAGGAGGAAGAGGAGGAAGAAGAGGAGGAGGAAGAGAAGGAGGAAGAGGAGGAAGAGGAGGAGGAAGAGGAGGAAGAGGAGGAGGAAGATGAGAAGGAGGAAGAGGGAGAAGAGAAAGAGTGGCCGGAAGAGAAACAGTCAGAGAGTGGGTCAAGTGATCGAAAGACGGAGATAATCTGTGCCGTAAGTGAATTGACCAGAGATGGACAGATGGTCATCCGTCGTTTTATTCCTTCAGATGAAACACAAGAACTGAATAATCCTGAGCATTTCTCACTCAATTCAGACGATCGAGTGTTTGTGGCTGACGAGGGGAATGACAGAGTGATTCTCTTGGATTCCGATCTTACATGGAATCGAATTGTTTGTCCAACAAAAGAAGAAACAGAAGAAACGAGGATTCGAATGCCACATAGATTGTGTTACGATGAAGAAAAGAAACAATTGATCGTCGGAGGAAGATATATAGAAAATGCAGTTAATGTTTACACTTTAATTCGAAATTAAACTGAATTTTCATCAAGAGATTCTGGCTGATATTTCTTATAATCTTTTTCGTTTTAGCAGACCAACCTACTAATTCCATTAATATATCTTAATAATATTTAATAATAACTAAGAGATATAAAATGAAATGTATTCATTCATTCATTCATGCTGAGAATTTGTATAGCGCCCCTTCAGGATACCTATTCGTGAGCGCTTCCAGCCCAGCCACGGCTAAAGAAAAAATATTTAAGTGACTTACAGAACGCAGGTAGATGCATACGATTTTCTTGCAGTTTGTTAGTCTAACGGCCTCGCTTCCAATTTTCACAATGTGATGATATCTCCTGAGTTTCTGCATTTGATGGACATCTGAACAACTGTCGCAGTAGTTTTCTTTACATTCCAAGCATCTCTTTGTGGCTCTTGATATCTCTTCTGTTCTGCCTTCATTCTCTATATCAGCGGTTCCCAAACTTTTCTGGGTCGCGACCCACTTTTGAATATCTTGGCAGTCTCGGCACCCACTGTGTAAAATTAAGCATTGTGTACTAAACTTTGCTTCGTAAATTGGTACCGAAATATTCGGATTCACGTACAGCGCTCAGAAATTTAAAGCATTAAAAGGAAACTTAGGTAAAAACAGTTCACAATTCATTGCAATCCAGCTAATTAAAGCCCAATCATAGCACAGTATAAATAATTATTTATACTGTGATCATAGTCAAAAGTTGTTGCTGCAAAAAAATGTTTCTCGAAAAAATTTGGCGACCCACTTTCCAGAGCTTCGCGACCCACTTTTGGGTCGCGACCCACTTTTGGGTCGCGACCCACAGTTTGGGAAACGCTGCTCTATATTACACAAATTGCAGTTGACAGTGCCACTCCCAATTTGCAGCGTAGACTCGAACTTCAATTCCAAGATATTTTCCATTAGGAAGTTCTTCGGTAAACCGGTAGTCCCGACGCCACCGCCATCCGCAGGCCGCTATGCTTTCAAGTCGAAACCAGTCGCTAAGCTATCGACTGCTATCGACTTCGTTCACTTAATATTTTGCCTCTTGTTTTAATTGCGGTTTCCAACTTTCGACTTGACGAAGATATCAACAGCAGGACATCAGCAACACTTACAATACAATACCATGCAATACAATACAACAAGACATTTATAGCTCGCATTAACAAGACAATTCTTGCACGAGAGCGCATTTCGCTACATTCCTAGTCATCGAACAATGTAAATAGATGAGTCTTTAATTTTGATTTAAATTGAGCAACAGATGTGCATTGCCGGACTGTAGTTGGAAGACTCTTGGTTCTGTTACTGAGAAGGCACGACTACCAAACTTCCGGCTGGTGCGAAGTATGGTGTAATCGCCTCGTGCAGCCGATCGGAGTCCTCTGGAATTAGTAGCAGAACACGGCTTGAGCATGGATGTCATGTATGTGGGAGAGGTTCCAGAGTGGACTATCTTTTTCCAAGGGGCATGCTTGTCCAGTAAGTTTTCCATTGTTGAGTCGTAGAGATCGAAGAGAACAGCAGCGTCAGAGTTAGTGTTTCCCACCGGTGATGACTGTTTGTAGAGATCTGTGGATTCGAGGTCGGATTTGAAGGCTATTGTGTCGAATTTTGCAAAGCAGCGACGTTCAACCGACTGGCGGATTACTGACGGAAGTTGATGTGGCAATGTTGAAATGAATGATGGAATGGTCCGATATGGATGGTGGAGCAACGTTGATGTTGTTCACTACTGCAGCGGTTCCCAAACTTTTCTGGGTCGCGACCCACTTGTGAATATCTTGGCAGTCTCGGTGCCCACTGTGTAAAATTAAGCATTGTGTACTAAAATTTGCTTCATAAATTTGTATCGAAATATGCGGATTTACGTACATCGCTTGGAGATTTAAAGCATTAAAAGGAAATTTAGGTAAAAACAGTTTACAATTAATTTCAATCTAGCTAGTTTTAGCCCAATCATAGCCAAATGTTGTTACTGCTAAAAAAAATGTTTAAAAAAAATTTGGCGACCCACTTGCCAGAGCTTTGCGACTCACTTTTGGGTCGCGACCCACAGTTTGGGAAACTCTGCACTACTGGATTGTTTATTGAGGAAAACAAGCTGACATGCCGCAAATTGGTACATTATATGAGAAACAGTTTGCTCTAGCCTATTAGTTAGAATAATTATAGAGAATACGGGGGATATTTTTGGTACAGTAAATTTATGTATTCTATTATGAAGATAATTACGAAGAGGGGAAACAAGCAGGGTGAGGATTGTCGGGGCTTTGGGGTTCAACCCCCTTAGTCCTTCTTAGGATCCTATTTAAGTCTTCATTGCACACCCCAGAGGGGTCGTTTTCCACCCTTCAGTTGTGCTGGTGCGATTTAGCATTATTTGATTCTGAATCTATGATAAAGCGAAGAAATTTCCTTGGTGTATCATGTATGCATTAACGAAAATAATAAAGCAATCGAAAACGATGTCTTCAAACTGTAGCCATATATTGTGACGTCACATAATTGACCCGATGCATGTCTTATGCTCCGGTACTTCTTATTGTAAGTAGCTCCTATTATCATGAATACGTATTACGACAAATAACAAAGCTACTTTATTATTATTATTATTATTATTATTATTATTATTATTATTATTATTATTATTACTATTATTATTATTATTATTATTATTATTATTATTATTATTATTATTATTATTATTATTATTATTATTATTATTATTATTATTATTATAATCCAAGAAATCGTGTCTAGGTTCTGTTCACTCTCAAAACGAGTTTCCCGCCGAGTTTCAGTGAAGCTGTCGAGCAAATCAAGGAAGACTTTCGAGCCTGTAAATCTGTTGTGCACTGGGATGACAAGCTGCTATCTCTGACAATAATAATTTATTATTATTATTATTATTATTATTATTATCATCATCATCATCATCATCATCATCATCATCATCATCATCATCATCATCATCATCATCATCATCATCATCATCACCATCATCACCATCATCATCATCATCATCATCATCATCATCATCATCGTTATTTATCACCATGATTTCAAAAGTATAAATTTATTATTATTGCAATTTAATAATTGTTATAATATAGTATATATATTGCAATTTATGTTACATCTGGATTGGTTAATGATTCTCTAATTTCGATGAAAGTGCAGTGCACTGCAATTGCGTTGAATCGCTGAATGTCAATGGAAACGCTTTCACACAGGATTAAAGTCTTCTTATTGTCTCCAAACAATTCGATTTAGCAGTGACCAAGTCGTTCGATGAATCTGAAGTCTTTATGGTTTCTGGATCAATGGCTTTCGCAAGATAAAAGTAGTGTATGGATTGGATGGATGTCAGTTTGTTTGCCATCTTTCAATCTGCTGCGATCTCGCTGCAGCGGAAGTTCTGCATGGATAGGCATGAGACTGCCAGTGCCATAGTTTCGATTACTGTCAAATTCCAGTGCTGAATTTTCCCCTTTCCGAAGTGTTAATGTTCCGCTTTCCATTTCCGAAGTATTAATGTTCCGCTGCAAAAAAAACAGTAAATACACTTGGGGTATGTATACATGTCCCTCAGCTTGATCAAGCAGTAGGCCTACCCGATTTATCACCAAGCATTGGACTGCACTATCTGGATGTTTTCCCAGAAACTGCAATCAAAGCAGGACCTTGCAGGAAGAGTGTTGTTTGTAGCAAGCATGGAAAGCGCAAAGAAGCGCGTTACTTTTGTGAAACATGCCCTTCACAGCCTACGCTATGTTAGTACCATGTTTCAAGCAGTATCACACAGAACAAGATTTATTGGCGCCCTACAGTCTGACATTACGTAAGGCAGCCATATAAAAGGAGCAATTATTTTGAATATTATGAACAGGATGCAAAAACAATAAATGAAAATGTATTCTTTCGTGTGTTTTGGCCTATATTAGCCGCGCCTCGCCAAAAATTAAACCGCGGTGAAAGTGTTAACATGCTGAGAAAAAGTAAGCTCTTGGTCAATTGCCACCTCGAGATCCCGGATATTGAGCGAAAAGGAGACATGGGGGAAGGCCTCTGCTAACAAGTGCAGGTCAATCTTTGCCAGCTGTCTGCGACCACCAAGCCAAATAAACTGAGTTTTAGATGGGTTCAGCAGCAACCGATTAGAAGCCATCCATCCAGAAAGGGTGTCAATGGCATGGCACATCAGGCCAACAGAAGCAGCTGCCTCTGTAGGACGGCAATGGATGTATGCTTGTATGTCATCAGCATAGAGGTGATGCAGTAGTCCACAAGACTGCACTAAGGAACTGATATCAGAAGTGAACAGAATATAGAGCAATGAGCCAAGCACAGACCCCTGGGGAATACCAAACAGAGCAGGAACCCATGAGGACCTAGAAGAGCAAGTCACGACACAGTTAGAGCGACCAGTATGAAAAGAGCAGAGCCAGTCTAATGGTTTGCCAACCACTCCAAATGAGACTGAAAGGCGCTGGAGAAGGATGGTGTGGTCAACTGAGTCAAATACAGAGCTAACGTCAAAAAGGGCCAAAAGAGTAACCTGACCACTAGCTATGGCGCCATATAAATCAGATAGGAGGCGAACCATATAGGTTGCGCTGCAGAGTTTTTTTCGTACAATGTTTGTGGGAGGATCACACGGTGATAGTGAAGGCTGGTTATTCGCCCTCATATTCCGGGGCTAAGAAAACTACCAACAGCTCCCACCAATGTCTGCCACTCACAGCTGGTTTAAATTACTCTGCTCTACCTCGTTGCTGAATGAACGAATGAATGAATGAATGAATGAATGAATTAATTAATGAAAGAATCAATGAATTGATTAAAGCTGCTTGTGTTATATTCCATTTTGACACTGTATATAATCGTAAAATAATCATGATCTTGTACAGTCCAGTATTTTCAACAGAACTCGTGTTCAACTCAGACGATGGACTTCCCCAGTTATTATGAACAGGTGTTCGCAAGTGTTATTTGTCAGTTTCAAGTAGACATACAATCGATATTTTAATCTACAAATTTTATGTCTTGTTTTATTCGCTAAGACGTGACTATGACCTCAGCTGAGCCATGCATCATTCAGACTAAGAGAAAACAAAACACTGATAAGTGTGTTTTATGCTAGACTATGTTATTGCCTGTATGAAACATTTCGTTCGTTTCTTAGAAAATCATGTTTTACTTCGAAGCATAGGCCTTTGCAGCGACATCGCAGTTAATCCGTGAGTCATTGCGAATTGATTTCAGTTGGAGTAGAAAAAGATTATTTTATGTATTTGATTTCGAATTTCAAAAGGCGATCATTTTTGTTTTTCATGAAGGTTTGCGTGAATGCGAATGGCTGACGCATACTTTGTTTACAGACTATACTATAGGCCTGTAATATAGGCCTAATGTAATCAGATATTTATATAGCGCCTCTTCTCATAGAAACTCATCAGAGGCGCTCTCGACCTAAAAATCAGTATCAGTTACCAGTATCGAAGAAAATGGTTTCAAGCGCTTGCGGTAGAGAGGCAAAGAAGGACCGAGAAGCTCATGTCGTAATATACTAAGTAACCTGATCCAGAAAGTTGGACAGACCACAGCGAGACATCTGTGCTGTACTCTGGATGTTCTCGTTGTGGCAAAAACCAGGTAACCGTGCGCAGCGGAGCGAAGAAATCTTCGCCCAGAAATGGATGCGATCGAGACACTCAACTCCTTAACGTAAGATGGAGCACAGCCCAAAAGGCAATTATGCGCATAAGCATTAGGTCCTTTTACTCAACGTGTTTGTATATCAGCAGCCAGTCCAATTCCTCCCGCATGAAGCTGAATATATGCCAAAACCTAGGTATACCTCCTATCAGACGAGCTGCAGCGTTTAAGATAGGCTGCAGTTGGTTAATGTGGGAGAGAATAAGCCCTGCTGTGTGAAAAGAATCATGAATGCAGAGGTATATGGACGCCGCAGCCGGGGACGACAGAGGAAGAGATGGGAAGACGCAATACAACAAGACCTAAAACTCCTAAAACTGAAGAAAGAAGACGCTCAAGAAAGAAACAAGTGGAAGAGAAGGATCCGAGTGGCTGACCCCTCTCCAAAGAGGGATTAATTCGAGCCTGAAGGAAAAGAAGAAGAAGAATAATAAGCCCTGCATACATGCACAGCGTTGCCATAATCAACCCTTGAGCAAATGAATGCATGCATGAAGGTCGTGACAGCTTTAGTTGTAAGAGAACAGCGTATCGAAAGCTCGAGAAACTCTTCCCGCATTCTCTCAAAAGGTCAATTCCAGGCCCAAGGTCACATCCAAATCACGCATAGTAGTAAAACAAAAACCAGGAAGACGATGCTCCAAACTAGGCAGATCTTATTTTACAAATCTGCCCAGCACAGATGAACTTGGTTTCTCAGACAGGAATGCAACTATAAACCCAACCAAGAGAGAGCACGACCTACGACACCAAACGACTTTTCAAGGCATTCTAATAGAATGCCATGGTCAACAGTGCGAAAGGTGAAACCAGAATGAAAAAGAAAAAGAAAAAGAAAAAGCCTATGTGCAGATTCAAAGAGTACAATCATGTATTGCCTTCAGTTCAAACATATTTACTTACTCTAGAAGATTAATTTTTATGCTGTCTTCAATTCAAAACAAGAAGGACATACCTGTGTACCAATGAGAATAACAAAAGTAATAAATGTGAGCACGTGCACTGTGCACTGACTTCAGTTAAAAACAAGAATGATAAGAAATCGATTTAATACGGAGATCAAGTCAAAATCAAGAAGGATAGATGTATATAGTTTTGCATATTTAAGATCATGTAGGTCCTAGGTACAATGTTAGCTTAGGTTCAGCTTTTCAAGTCTTCGAACAGCTACGTACATTGGTGTCTTTTTAATCACGGTAAGAGATAACCTTGATTTTAGGGTTCTCGGGACAAAATTCCTGTCGTGCACAAACCTGTGTTGTTATTTTAATTGTTGCAAAGAATAATAATTACATAACGTCATCCCAGAAGAAATTAAGAGGCGTTTTCTACGTTAGCTATTATGATGTTAAATATATGATGTTAAATGTGATTTAGAACAGACCTCTTTCCGCTAAGCAAAATCCTACACACACCAAAACTAGAAGCGAGTCACCGGTGACCGCTTATTGCGCAGACATTGAGACCAACCAGCTGATTGCCATCGAAGGATGACATAATAGCTCGATGTTTCAAAAGTGAATTCGTAAACGCTACAAAGTAGGCTACTCATTCCCGGCGCTCACTGCTAACTCAAGTGATTGTTTTTAGTCTGCTTACATTATAGTTTTGCTGGATATTTTATAATACGATTGTTCTTACCGTTAACAAAATTCAAAGGAGATCATGTGGCATTCAATCCAAAACCAACTCCTATAAACTCAGATAGAAAGGCTACGTAACCATACCTCTTGTTACAATTAACTCACTCCAGTACAATGTTCTGCCTACCTTAGAACGCTCAGACCATTTAAATAGTCATTTGCGCAGCGCTGCTTTCTAGTACCTCAACTAGTTCCCACTCAATTTTCTACTGTGGCCATTTCAAGTTTCTTCACAAAACCAACCGTCATTCAAATTTTCAGTCACATCAACACTTCTCTTCCACACAAACTACCTCGGGGCATCACTTCCTACGATATTCCATCAAGAAACATCGACATTTCCCACATTTTTCAAAGCACAGAAATGAAGACCTAGCACCATTTGCAACAATCTGGCGTCGAAACCTCAACTAGTTGCTTTCTAGTATTGATTGTTTTGACACATAATTACACGCAAACAAGGCAAGATTGACCTCGAGTACGTTTTTATATATTTCAATTTTGTTTGAAACAACAAGAAGAAGAACTGACCTTGCTTCCGACTAACACATAAAAATGTTTCGTTCGTGCTTCTTGGTCTGCATTCTATTAACAACAGGAGCGGATTCATCTGATGTTACCAATGGTGAGCTCTTACCGCACAGTTATTTAGTTAGGAATTATTTTTATTAGGAGTTGAAAAGCCAAAATCTAGAAAACTTCATAATAACTTGCAATAAAATTAATTATTACATTTAAAATAAAATCTGGATAACAACCAAAAACTAATAGCCACAATTTATGCAGTGCTTAATCTAGACCTCTTTGGGGGGGATTCCCCCAGGATTTGTGTTCCAGAGGCCAGCAATATTATAATGTAGAGACCTTTTCCTGGAGGGAAGTTCCCCCCCCACCCCGAGAGGTGAGTAATATACTTTTTCAGATACGAATTCCGAAAAAAGGTCATCAACGTTTTTGAGAGAGTCATTCTTATAGAAAAAGGACGAATGACTAAAAAAAGTTCATCAACTTTTTTTCAAGATGAAAGTTGAAAAAGTCTGAAACTCTTTCAAGATGGACGAAATGACAACAAATTGGTTGGTCCCCAGAAACCTTGTTTCCCCTCCCACAAGAGGGGACTAGATTAAATGCTGCAATTTATGCTCAAAATGTCCTCCTTCAGCTTCGACACAATCATGCAGTAAGGCGCGTTCGCCATTGGCTGATTTGTTGCAGCGTAGGCCTAGTCATACCCCTAAGCCGTCGCCGTTAGCCGCCAACTGTGTGCATTTTCTATGTTTGAAGGCGGGATTTTTTTAGCCGGATGCACTTATAGCCGAAAAAGGTCGTTTACGCGCTTTTACGGCTAGCCGAAAAACTAGCCGAAAATTTGCTCAAGCCAGCCTTTAACCTTTAGCCGTGAAATAACTCTCGGCGGTTTTTCCGACAAAATTTCCGGCGGCTTATCGGCTTGCAGAAGTTTTTTAGACTCGGCGGCTAACGGCGGCGGCATAGGGGTTTGGCTTTTGCCTGTCGTTAGGCCTGTACATAAAAATGAGTTTCTGAGTGCTCGCCTTGGAGTGCGTACTTAATAAGTGACAATTAGTATTTCATTAATTCTCCTGGTCGACCGGAAGAGGGATCCGTCTGTGCAAATGGAAGGATTAGGACTTGATGAGTTGATGTTTACCTCTTCACAAAGAAGGAAGTTCGGCGCTGTTGTTGTCTCGACGGACAGAAAATGAAGACCGTTTGCTTTTTCTTAATAAACTGAGATTTATCGGAAAAGTCTAAAAAGTGTGAATAGTTGCCAGTGAATGGACTTTTGGTTTGTAGTTTTCTCTGATGTAAGCTTAAATAATACAAGCATTGTGTTGGAATTGGCCGTTTGAACTTTAAAATACAGTATCATTGTCATAGGCCTACATGTCGCATATTACTAAATATCGTTGTAGTCGGTCCAAGAGACAAAAATCTTCACTCTGATGATGATGATGATGATGATGATGATGATGATGATGATGATGATGATGATGATGATGATGATGATGATGATGGTCATGGTGATCATAATGATGATCATGATCATGATCATGAGATGATTTTTTAGACAGGATAAGTTCCATTTTTACTCTCATCTAAAAAAAATCTTAAGAGTAGACTAAGTCAACTGAGTAAAAGACGTTGCTTCTAAATGTTTTATGATGAACTGCAGATTGTGTTATGGACTTTGCCTTTCTTGTCGATCATTCGGGGAGCATTGCAGCAGATGCCAAGACGTGGAATCTTATTTTAGACTTCTCTAAGAGAGTGGTGCGAACTTTTCACGTCGGACCGTCAGCCACCAACGTTGCTTTCTTCACTTTCGGTTTGTTGATCAAAACTTTCTAATTATGCCCTCGCTTTTTTCTAGAATAATGGAACATAATGTATGTTGCGATCAGGTTGTACTGGTCATCGGTTTGCTCCCTTGATAAAGCGATGAGTTGTGTTTTCGATATTATTTCAAACCTGGGTCTATATCTATGAATCTCACGACCTTATCGACGTCATTAAGTCTGATTTCTTTCTTTTCTACTTGCATGCTAGTTTCTCACATAAACTTAAAACAAAAACGTAACCCACTGCGAGTTTAAGTGATAACGTAAACATAATTATTATGATCTACACATTCATAGGCTTTATCGCAAAAGATTAGTAATGAAGGGTTACCTATTTTCTTTCTCCATGCAGCTCTTACGCCTTTTCGAAATTCTCTTTCATGAGATCGACTTTCAGCAGCTGTCAGAGACATTTATCACCTTTTCTCTCGAAAACTTGTGAATTAATTTCCTTTGCTCGTATGTGAAGGTTTTCCGCTTTCCTTGATTTTCATCTGTCAATATTCAATGTAGGAGGACAGGAAAACTGAACTTTTATTCAAGATTTGATGATTATTTTTTCGTTTCCGAACGGCAGAACAAATAAGCTTTTATACCTCAAGTTGCGTCTGTTCGGAGAGAGAGGACACCACTGGTTGGTGTGCAGGCGCTCGACAGGAAGAACAGCCCGTCACTTTGCGATCAATGATCTGATGTGGACGGCACTCGTGAAGGCGGACATACCCAGCTCATAGGACCGACGGGCCTTTTTAGAACAGATGGCAAAAGACCGGACGCATCACCCTCGCACCCTGGGCCAGAGGCTGATATATCGCCTTGGACTTCACTGCCGATCACACATGTGAGGCCTCCTATCTGCACATGTCCTCATCGAAGCCCGGAGGGGACGTGGAACATGCTCCCTACCCCACATGAGTTCGTACCGATTGCGGTTGAGACAATGGGCCCCATCGACCGCGCGGTCCGGAAGTTCTTGGTGGAGCTGGGCTTCCGTGGAACCGCTGTATCTGGTGATCCAAGGGAGACAGTTTATCTCTTCCAGACACTTTCGATTTGTGTCCAACGCTTTGTCGCAGCACTCCAGAGACGAGGACGGAGTTCTCCAAGCTTAAACACACTTCTGTGATATAATTTCTTAGAGCCTGAGAGCGTTAAGAAATAATGCTATAATAATTATAGTTTATTAAGTTCAGACCGAACAGTACGCAGTAAGTTTACATGACATAGTAGTAACAGATGATAACAGGTTTATCATGAGTCAATTTAAATGTATGGCAGCCATCTGTCCTTCTGCTTACTTGTACAGGGAGTGTAGGGAGTGAAAAGGCTGAGTTAACCTTAATCATAGCATATCGCATAATTATGTGACACAACGTGATAGGATACAATTCAAACATATCTCGAAGTTTAGCTCTCCTGCGTAAGGAAAGAACCATTGTAATGCTGAAACTGAATAGAAGCACACACACTCTTGTCTCATGGGAAACAGAGCTCTGTAACCTCTGTGACACTTCACTTCTTGTCCTAACCAGATCTGAACCGCACCGTTTAAAAATATCTCGAAATTAAAGAAATGTCCATCTTTGCTCTCGGTGAAAGTAAGATTGGTTATTCGCCGTTTGAATGGAGGCGCCTTCATTCAGTCTTCGCGAGTTATTAAAATCTCAAAATTTTTGTCTCAGCATCAAACAGAAATAAATATTGAGATAATTTATGAAAAAGATGAGTAATAATTTACTTTACCTTTACAGGTAAAAGAACTGGCAGCCCCCACTTAGATCTCGAGCACGGGCGAACGAAAGACGAAGTCATGACTAAGATCGACAATATAATACACAAAAAAGAAGACGGCGAGAGAAATCCAGGAGTTGGATTGTCATTGGCGATAATACGAGTTTTCAATCCAGAGTACGGGGACAGATCAGAGATACCCAACGTGCTTGTCCTAATCACAAAGGAAGTGTATAAAATAGACATGAATCGAACCATGACTGAGGCAAAGCTCGTGAAAGCCTTGGGAACGTCAATCATATGCATTGGAGTTTCCAACGCCGTATGTGAACCATTGATTTTCATACTGTAGACCTTTATATATATACGTGTATATATCGTAATCGTAATATCCAATTTTCTAAAACGCCACTGTAAAGTGAGCGCAAAGCACCAGCTTATTCACGAGCGCTGCGACGTATCTGAGGGGTTGTCCAGAAATCGATGTCCGTTGGTGGTCCGAGTCCGGTTGCCAGAGAGACCAGAGAGAGGCAGAGCAGCTGTTACGGAGGAATGTATATACATATTGTTAGGATCCCATGACTGACTAGTCCTAGGATGGGCAAGAGTTCTGCTTGACTGGTTTCCTTTGGCTAATAAGAGACCTCTACCGGGGAAAGATCTCCTACATAAGAACAGAGAATAGGGTGTGTGGGAGAAGTCTCTGATTATACTACCGAGTGGGCGTAGTCTTGTCCGAGTACTTCCTGGGAGAAGTCTCTGATGATACTGCCGAGTGGCCGTAGTCTTGTCCGAGTACTTCCTGTGCATGATAGTTAAGCTATCTTTCGTGAGGCTTTACACGTTTGGTGTTCGACGTACGTTCTACGTTTGTACGTTTCTGGTCGTCAGCCTGTTGCTGCATTGAAGACCAGATTTTCTTTGGCGTTCTTCCGTGTGTGATGAGCGAACCGTTTTCCACCGTCATTCTACGGTTGGGTAATGTATCGTTCTTTTGTTTGGAGAATTATACCTGTTTAAACTAGACACGAGTTGTTTGAGCGTTTATTAGGATGAACTCGTAACATATGGGGGCTCGTCCGGGATTTTTTTTCTCGCTCTCATTTTTCTCTTTGAATACGAAGTTGTATCGTAACATATGAGGGCTCGCGGGATTTTTTTTCGCTCTCATTTTTCTCTTTGACATTGAATTTTGAGTGTGGAGTTTAAATTATGGAAATTGTGAATTTTGAATAGAGGAATTTCGACTTGTGATAGTCCGTATTGAAATTTTGAAAGTGCGGAAAGTTGAATTTGATACTCCGTTTCGAAATTTTGAAATTTTGAAATTTGCGATATTTTTTTTCTTGCTCTCATTTTTCTGTTTGATATACGAAGTTGTGTCGTAACATATGAGTGCTCGCGGGATTTTTTTTACGCTCTAAATTATCTCTTTGAATACGAATTTTGTATTGTTAAGGGAAAGCGAGAATTTTTGGGGCGTATCCGTATTGAAATTTTGAAAGTACGGAATTTTTGAATTTCGAATTGTTGTAGTCCGTTTTGAAATTTTGAAGGCTGGGTTTTTGTCCTAAATTCTTGCTTTGAAATTGTGGACTTGCGTAAGTTTCTGAAATGGAAAATTCGCTAGAGTTTAAGCTTTTGTACTGTGAAGATATTTTCGATATGTCTGTCGAAGAGATGAGGGAAAGTTTAAATAGTATAGGACTAGGAAGAAAAAACTTGGAATGAGGTAGAGCTGCAGAAAATGGTCTGGGTATTTCTTGACGAGTTGAACATGAAAAATTTTGAAATTTGGGCACAGAAGGTTGACGAAGAACGAGTACGAATTCATGAGCAGAAAATGAAAGAGTATGAAATGGATATAGCACGTTCGGAAGCGGAAATATTGGCAATACAGGCTAGAGAACGGGAGTTGGAAGCAAAGAGTGGGAAAGCACAGGTAGAACCGCAGATAGAAGCACAGACAGAGGAGTGTGGTTGTGTTTTGGCGCCTGTCGTTGAACTGGTTGAGACTCGAGACGATAAACTAATTCAAGGTGTGTCGTTAAATATGTCTGATAGTTTGTACGCTGAAATTATTGACCGTGACGAGTGGTGACTGAATGAAGGTGATTTGTTACGACTGTTTCATGAATCGAATGAGATTAATGTGTGCAGGTATTCTGGCTGTGTTGAAAATATAAATGTGTTTTCTAATACTCCTGATTTCTTTGGTGAGCCAAGGGCAAACACTTCGGATGTTGATGGTGTGTCGTCGGACGATTTGGTTCGGTTGGTTGACGACGACGACAACGAGGATGATGTTGCGCCAGTTGACTTACTTTGTTGCTGTCGAGATGAGTATGTTTTGTCAACTTTATTTGCGAATGATGAGTTGAGTGCGATAGTGGTCAATGCATGGAACGAATGTGAATTGATTAACGGAATCTTGAATGAGTCGTTTGAAAGTATTCCGAACGATTTGTTGGTGGACTCGAATGCGAGTATTGCGTTTCTGCATGTTGTGGAGAAGGATGGTCTTCAGTTGGCTAAAAGCGTTGCTGTTGATGATTGTGTATCGCCGAAAGATTTGGTTCGGTTGTTTACTGAAGACACTGAAATCCTCAGTGATGTTGCATCGACTTTGAATGGCGGTGTGGTTTTCGTTCATAGTTTGGATGAGGTGAATGAGAATGTGTTTACGCCTCATGACTGTGTTCGTAATAGACAGATTTTGACCGTAGCTTTGCATCCTAATGATTTAATTTGCGAATGTACGACGGATGTAATAGAGTTGAGTTTGACAGGAAAGACTTTGCCTGTGGTTGATACTTTTGTTTCACATAATGTTTTGCTGTGTCAAGATTTGCATTTGACTAGAGAGGTTTGTTTTATGAGTGAAAGCTTTGAGTTGTCAGTAACTTTGAGTTGTGGCACTCTGGTGTTGGTGAATGATTCGCTACATGCGCATTGGCTTTGTTGTTGCCTTTCTTTTCGATGGACGGTGTTCCATGGCATTGGTATATCGTGTACCGTGTTGACTGTTTGCCAATGGTTTACAGTTTATATGCATCATCAATATTTGTGCTCTGCATTTCGAGTGTTTGGGAAGCAAGGTGTTTTTTGCGTTGATGCGCTTGGTTGTTCAGATGTTCCGGTTATTGATTCTCTTGTGAACCGTTGCACTGAATCTAATGCTTCTGTAAGAGTTTATTTACAGAGATACTCTGTTTTGGATCGTGTTGGTGGACTTCGACGGAGCAAGCGACTGCGATTGTCGAAACGATCTTCTGCTTCTTCGACCAAGTTCGTGGCAATGGTGGTCCTGCTGACGACACTATGCGGCTACGTTGCTGATACTTCACTGTCGGAAACTTTGCGCTCCGATGGCATTGCTTCGGCCGTGCTGCACGAGGGCGTGTGCTGGTACTTTTCCTACGCGTCGCGACCATGGAATGTTGTGGTCACTTCGGACTGCGCTTCTCGACGGTTATTTGGACCGTTGGTTTCTTCACTTGCCTGTGTTGGTGTTGGGCAATCGCGTTCAGTCCTAGGAATTGGACTTTGTTCGTCGAAGGAACTTTCTTTACGTCGCTCAGGAGCCTTGGAGTCGACGGCGAGCGATTCGCCATAAGGGTTTTTTCCAGTTGGGGGTTATTGCTTTGTAGGTGTTTTTGGGTGTGTTTCTTTCTTATTTTCTTGAGGTTTTTGTGTTTTTGTCTGTTTGGACATTTGCATTTTGAACATTAAGCCTCCACAGATGTTTTTTGTGTGTGTTATAACGTTTTTTGGACGGTTACGTTGATGAACCTTCCGGATTTGCGGAGTCGACCGTCGATGGTTGCCACTGTGTATCGTGTTTAGGGCTGACATACATTAACGTCTAGTGTGTATAGATTAAATGATTTTGTTTGCGTCAAATGAGTTATTGCATAGGTTATGCTTTGATTGTGATATTTGTGCATTGTGCATGTTAATCGTAAGGTTTTGTGATGCGAAGGCACTGTTGAGTAATGCAGTTTTTGTAAGGTTTTGTGATGCGATGTCACTTTTGTGTGCTGCAGTTGTTTGTAGGTCTTCTGTGAGTTTATTGTGTGTGACTTTAAAAATTTTAAAAATCGTTGAAACACAGTTGAAGTTTTGCATTTACTGAAAAGGCGGAGCTTTTCAGTTTTTCGAAGTGTGGGGGTATGTTAGGATCCCATGACTGACTAGTCCTAGGATGGGCAAGAGTTCTGCTTGACTGGTTTCCTTTGGCTAATAAGAGACCTCTACCGGGGAAAGATCTCCTACATAAGAACAGAGAATAGGGTGTGTGGGAGAAGTCTCTGATTATACTGCCGAGTGGGCGTAGTCTTGTCCGAGTACTTCCTGGGAGAAGTCTCTGATGATACTGCCGAGTGGCCGTTGTCTTGTCCGAGTACTTCCTGTGCATGATAGTTAAGCTATCTTTCGTGAGGCTTTACACGTTTGGTGTTCGACGTACGTTCTACGTTTGTACGTTTCTGGTCGTCAGCCTGTTGCTGCATTGAAGACCAGGTTTTCTTTGGCGTTCTTCCGTGTGTGATGAGCGAACCGTTTTCCACCGTCATTCTACGGTTGGGTAATGTATCGTTCTTTTGTTTGGAGAATTATACCTGTTTAAACTAGACACGAGTTGTTTGAGCGTTTATTAGGATGAACTCGTAACAATATATATTCGTATTCAGCGTCGAGAAAAGAAACTGATATACACACTACGACCGCGATTTAATGCTGACGCTAAGTCAGTTAAAGCAATTTCCGTGAGTAAACCTTAACGACAAGTGGTGTTGATTCAGCAAGTTTTACTTGACCGAATAAAAAGTATGACTCTTTTAAATGTCTGCGTTGAAGGACGTTAGCCATTTGCACACTAAGATGATGTCGATTAGGAGTCAGCCTTGAGATGTACAGAATTTTTTTGCTGATTCTGCAGATTTTAGGCTTTGTGGGGAAAAATACATTACAATATTGTGTTTGGCATTACGTGTTAGAGATATGCTAGATAGAGATAGTAGGCCTATCATTTGCTCACTGTTGCCAGCCTTACGCATAGCTGACATATTTCCAATGACATAAGTTCCAAGACTTTTGACCACTCAATAAACGAGTCATCCAAATTTGAAATATGTAAACACTTTCATACTTTTAGTCTCAAATGCAGAAATTTCTATTTCTATTTTCGATGGGCTAAAGAGGAGTTTATTTGTTGCCATCCAAACCGCAGCTCCGCATACGTAGAGTAGACCTACAAGAGCAACGCATGTCCACCACAACTTGAACTGTCAAACAAAGTGTGATATGATTGTCATCCGCATAAAACTGATATCTTAATGAATGCATGATTGTGGTATGCTGTACACTATGATGGAAAGAAGTCCAAGCGTCTGTGCCTCACTTTGTGAAGTTTTGGACAGACATATATAATTACATTTTAGAATATTAAGTGCGCGGACGGTGTTCAGTAGCAAACAAAGTTAGTGGACCAAAATACCAAACCGTTTCTGGATCCTACAAAAAACACCCATTTGGTCGACATTATCGTAAGCAAAATTTAAATTAAAAGAAATGAAAAGCGTGATCTTTCACTCTACGAGTGTCCTTAAAGCTCATGATATCATTCTCACAAGCATAGACATATTAGGAAATGCATGGAAACGTATATACATACGCACATACAAACAAAGATACATACGTGCATGCATACCTACGTGCAATAAAAAGACTTAGTAATTATTGTTTGCATAATAATTTATGATTTCGTGTTAGGTAAACGCTACAGCGATGAGAATGATGGTAACTGCACCGCCGTCGGAAAATTACTTTCAAGTATCAGGATTGGGAAGTCTTTCCACCATCGCCGATGAAGTAGCCATGGCAACGTGTAGAGCAGCGAGAAATCCAGAAAATTCAGGTACTCGGTCTTTAACTTTATTTCTGAAGTACGCAATCTCAAGTTTTATGCCTTCTACTATTTTTCTCTTCAGAATCCTTGACCTCAGAATCCTTGACCTCAAGAACTCGACCTTCTACTTTTTCACCTCAGTATCCTAACTTGACCTCAATTACTCGACCTTCTACTTTTAAACTTTAGAATATTTTACTCCAATAACTCGACCGTTTACTTCCGTTGCGACGAATACGTTAAAATGTCGACAGCGACAGCAGAAGGATTTGTCCCTGAGCTTCCACAAAAATTGTTAATGGTATTTTACGTATAGATTAAAGAAACTTCTTTATGGTGATTACGTGTTAAATGCGTTTTTTTACCTCTTGGTTCAGAGTGCTAATTGCAGTTGTAATTATCTAAAGCGCTACAAAGTAGCTAAGAGTATGAATCATGTAATTCACGAGCGCTGCGTAAAGCTGGAGACTTTAGTCCAAAGATTCAATGAACAAGAAGTCCGGCCGCCATAGTTTAATGTTTAGGGTGAGCAGCTCAGAGGATGCAGAAAGGCAACATTTCTTGAAGAGGCGAGTCATTAGTCGAGAATGGAAAGCCCGAGGGGTTTTGGAGAAAGAATTTTGAGGTAGATGATGCTTGGTGAGCTACGACATTGGTTGAGTCGAGGCAAAGTTTGGTAAATGGCTCTTTTAAGAGTATTCAAGAAGAGTCACTACTGTCACTACTGTAGCTTCTGTTGAGTGGCAAAGAGTGACGCAGGATGATTACCTGGTCGAGTAGTATGACTGGTTGGAAAAATACCTTGCGAAGATACGTCCCTGTGACAGTTTTGGAAGGTGAATTTTTGGATAATTTTGAGACGTTTCATTGGAGTGGACACAAGCTTAATACAATACAATACAGCCCTATCTTGACAATGCCCTCCTTGCAAAGTTCAGAAGTGCACACTGAAGCCTGGCAACCATTGAGGTATACTGGAAGAGGTAAATTTTCAGTGTAGACCAAAAGTCAGTCTCGCTAAGAGAGTTGCGAAAATAAGGAGGTAGAGAGTTCCAGATGGAAGGAGCTGCAACTGTGAATGAACGCCGGCCAAAGACTAGACGTATACCAGGTACAACATACTTTTCGGCAGATGCAGATCGAACTGAAAGGACATTGTAAAAGTCGAGCTTCGTGGAAACTCCAATGTTACGGAGAGAAAGTTGAGACTGACGTTTATAATAGTGATGCCGACGCAGGGCCGGGTTAACAAATGTGGTGGCCCTGTTCATTAAGACTGTGGGGGCCCAGCCCCACAGAATCACAAGAAAAGGACACATAAAACGTGTTATATTCAACGAATCAACATTCGTCTATAGGGGCCCAAACACGTGCGAAAGTTGTGTATTTGTGTGTATCAAAATGAGTAGTTTCGAATAATTTGTTCTGAGTGTTTTTGGCTCATTGTTACTATTAGACTTAACAAATTATAATAAGAATAAAATATTGAAATAAATTATTTTGCATGTGTGGGGCCCCTAAAGTGTGGGGGCTCCTATTCGGCCGAACATGTTGAAAATGCCTTAATCCGCCTCTGTGCCGACGATGTGTGTTCTTCGTTGGGTTCACCGCCGTTGTATTGTCATCTACAAAATTTCTTAAAATTAGTTGATATTAGGGACCTAAATAAAACATTTTATTCTTTCATCAAAGTGTTAATTATAATTTTGTAATTGATGAATTGCAGAATGTGTTATGGATTTGGCCTTTCTTATCGACCATTCGTCGAGCATTGCAGCAGATGCCAAGACATGGAATCTTATTTTAGACTTCTCTAAGAGTGTAGTGAAAACTCTTCACGTCTTCCCGTCGGACAACCACGTCGCTTTCTACGCTTTCGGTTTGTTGAGCAAAACTTTCTAGTTATGCCTTCGTTTTGTGTAGAATAATGGAATATAATTTAAGTTCACATCAGGTTCTACTGTCATCGGTTTGCAGTGTTTAATCTAGTCCCCCTCTTCTGGGAGGGGAAACAAGGTTTCTGGGGGACCAACGAATTTACACAAGATTTTTGTCTGTAATTTCATCCATCTTGAAAAAGTTCCAGACTTTTCCTAATTTCATCTTCAAAAAAAGTTGATGACCTTTTTTAGTCCTTCATCCCATTTTGTTACTCTTTTTTACATCAATTGCTCTCTAAAAAAGGTGATGATCTTTTTAAAGAAGTCTTCTCTCTGGGGGGAACCATGTATCCACATGTATCCTGGGGGAATTTTCCTCCCATAAAAGTCTCTACATTGTAATATTGCCGGCCTCTTGGGGAAACATAAATCCTGGGGGACATACCCCCAAAGACGTCTAGATTACACACTGATTGGTTTGCTCTTTGCTCCCTGATAGAATGAGGAGTTGAGATTTTCATGTTATTTCAAACCCTGTTCTATATCTATGAATTTCAGGATCTCGTCAACGTCATGAAGTCTGATTTCTTTGTCTGTTCTTTTCCTACAAAGATTCTAAGTGCACGCTTGTTTCCATATTCAACTTAGAGATAGCTGAGTTATTTCTCAATAATTACTTAAGTGTTGCACGCTCCGAAAATTCCAAAGCGTACCAGTGAGAGCTTAATTGAGAACGTAAATATATTATTTGAATTTAATTATTACTGCGCTGAAGTTAGTATCACGTCGATTTAATATAACTCATTTTGAGTTTCATCAATGATTCCATCGCTCACTTTCTTCGAACTTCTTCTACAAAAATCGCTCTGGTTCTGAAGACAACCAGGGAGTTGTTTTCTACGAACAGAAACTTGAAAGAACAGAGACTTTGCAGTGAACACGCAGATAATAAGAGTGGCTCCTGCAATGCGTTCTGCCACACCGAAGGTTGTAAAAGGTCCCTCATTCATCGCTTGTCGTGAGCTCTAACTTGCGTAGAAACGTCTACTTAACTTTGGTCTGACAGGTTTTTAGACCAGTTGAGAAATTCTCCTCTTTCACTGTCAGCAGCTGGCCATAACAGTATGAACCAAAGAGAATGCTTAATTTTCAATAAAAGTAAGAATGGTTATTGGCCATTTTGATTGTAGACGCCTTCGTCCAGTCTTCGCGAGTTATTTAGATTTTTTTTATCAACATCAAGCAGAAATAAATAGGGAGACAATTTAAAAAAATTAATATTTCAGTTTACCTTTACAGGGAAAATGATGGCTGGCTTAACTTTGACCTCATCAAGTGGCAAAAGGAAGACGAAGTCCTGGCTAACATCGGCAATATCGAACACGAAAGAGAACACGGCGGAGAAATCCAGGAGCTTCAATGTCCATGATCAGAAAGCGAGTTTTCAATCCAACGTACGGGGACAGATCATGGATACCCAACGTGCTTATCCTAATCACAAAAGAAGTGTCTAACATATACATGAAGCAGGTCATGCGAGAGGCAAAGCTCGTGAAAGCCTTGGGAACGTCAATCATATGCATTGGAGTTTCCAACGCCGTATGTGTACCATTCGTTTTCATACTGTAATATATATATATTATATATTCGATTCAATTCAATTCAATATCTTTTTATTGCCATCAATGACATTCATTAACAACATCTGAATTTTTTTTCATAGTTAACATGTAGTAACACAATACCAGCCTAATTTAGACAACTAAACTATCTTAAACAGATAGCATACAGAAGTTCATGTAATCTAAATCAACAAGAGAAAAGAATCTGAAATGCAAATAGGCCCAAACTGTCATCGACAACAATGGGTGACCCCTAAGGGATGTTAGTCCCGCTAAATAGGGCACCCTAACCATCACTTACTTAGTCAGTGTATGGCATGTAGACTGTTGACACCGCGCAATATGAGAATCGTGAGAAGAATTTACAGGGGTGCACATTTATTTACTGTAATAGCTTAACTATACTTAACTACAGGTTTAGGCTCCAGTATATATATATTAATATATATATATATACTATAAATACTATATATATAAATATATATATATACTATTATATATATATTATATATATATATATAATATATATATATATATATATATAGTATATAATAGTATATATATATAGATTTTATAATATCGTACGGTCGTACACGCACTGTTTTCAATTTGTGTTTGTTTTTCGTACGACCCTGTTACATTATATTAAATATAAACCTGAAAATAGTTCAGAGGCCCTTAACTGCTCTGCCTAGGGGCCCGTGACTGTTCTGCCTAGGGGCCCGCGACTGCTCTGCCTAGGGGCCCGGAATTTCTGTCGGCGGCCCTGGTATAGTGTGTAGATTGTTGTGTCGGGTGTTAGACCCAATTTGGGAGCAACTAGAGACGGATCAAAAGAAAGGGTGACAGACAAATAAGGTAATAAGGGCAGTGAGCCCAGTAGGCCTAGTGAATGATTAAGTGGCTGGCCTATACAGGACTCAAGAAAGGGAACCCAGTAAACTAGTAACTCCTATACAATAGTGTAATGTACGTGGTTCAATGAATATGTTTGTTCGTACTGATAGGTAATTAGTCCTTCGCCCGAAATTGTGTATTTCAAGCAGACTCTAAGACTAAGTATTTGAGAGAGAGAGAGACTGAGAGAGAGAGAGAGAGAGAGAGAGGAGAGAGAGAGAGAGAGAGAGAGAGAGAGAGAGAGAGAGAGAGAGAGAGAGAGAGAGAGAGAGAGAGAGAGAGAGAGACTGAGAGAGAGACTGAGAGAGAGAGAGACTGAGAGAGAGAGAGAGAGAGAGAGAGAGAGAGAGAGAGAGAGAGAGAGAGAGAGAGAGAGAGAGACAGAGACAGAGACAGAGACAGAGACAGAGACAGAGACAGAGACAGAGACAGAGACAGAGACAGAGACAGAGACAGAGACAGAGACAGAGACAGAGACAGAGACAGAGACAGACAGAGAGAGTGAGAGAGACAGAGAGAGAGAGAGAGACAAGAGAGAGAGAGAGAGAGAGAGGGAGAGAGGGAGAGAGACAGAGAGAGAAAGAGAGAAAGAGAGAAAGAAAGAGAGAAAGAGAGAAAGAGAGAAAGAGAGAGATCGCTTCCTGTTGCTGAATAAAAATCTGCAGCGTATGTTTCTTCAACTGCTGATTGGGTTTGGTGGTAGGGCCGCCCGTAGTGGGAGGTCGGCAACACGTCATCGGCAGGGCAACCGGCAACGGGCAATCGACCGTCTGCCAAACGAAGGTCGACCCATGCTACAAAACTAGTCCGCCATTCACAGACAATACCTTCATCACATACAATATATATAGTCTTTATAGCTCATGATATCATTTTGTAAAGCACAGACATGCAGACACATTTAACTGCATTCATGGAAACGTATATACATACGCACATACAAACAGAGATGCATACTACATACATACATACATACCTACATGAAATACAAAGATTTAATTATTGTTTGCAAAATAATTTTTGATTTCGTGTTAGGTAAACGCTACAGCGATGAGAATGATGGTAACTGCACCGCCGTCGGAAAATTACTTCCCAGTATCAGGATTGGAAGGTATTTCCACCATCGCCGATGAAGTAGCCATGGCAACGTGTAGAGCAGCGAGAAATCCAGAAAATTCAGGTACTCGGTCTTTAACTTTATTTCTGAAGTATGCGATTTCAAGTTTTAGGCCTTCTACTATTTTTCTCTTCAGAATCCTTTTCCTCAATAACTCGACTTTCTACTTCCGTCACGACGTAGGCCTATACGTCGAAATCTCGTCAGCGACACCGGAAGGAATTGTCCGTGACCTTCCACAATAACTGGCAGCAGAATAGTGTTCCAAATACATTGAAAACATTTTAACTTGTTAATGGTATTTTTAAGTATATAATTTATTAAGTAAACACTGCTACATGGTGATAATGTGCTAAATGCGTTTTTACCTCTTGGTTCAGAGTGACAAATACAATCGTAGGCTAGTTATCGAAAAGCGCTACAACGTAGAAAAGAACATGGATCACATAATTCACGAGCGCTCCTGAAGAGTTTGTCGAAAGATTCCAAGTGAAGAAATAATCCGGCAGTGATAATCTAGTGTTTATGGTAAGCAGCTGAGAGGATGCAGCAGGATAGTATTTCTTGAAGAGGTGAACCATTTAGCTGAGAATGGAAAGCCTGGGGTTTTAGCGAGAGAGAGAGAGAGAAGTTGGAGGTAGATGATGGTTGGTGAGCTAAGACATTTGTGGATGAATTGAGATATTCACATTCAGATCCCTGCAGAGCTGAAGTACAGTTTGCTTTAATGCTCTCTTAAAAAATTCAAGGAGTAGCACTGTTGGGTGGAAAAGAGAGAAGCAGGCGGATTATGTTCTAGAGCAATATAACCCGTTGGTAGAAACTTTGCGAAGATACGTTGGCCAACTATATCGTAAGGAGTTTTAGGTTAAGGAAAGATCATTGAAATTATTTAGTTATGCGATTTGCAGCCAATTTAAGGAATTCAGTAATATGACGAGGCTTAGGTGTCCCTCTGACAGCACTGGAAGGTGAACTTTGGATAATTTTGAGACGATGAATTGGAGTGGACGCAGTTTAATACACTCTAATACAACTGTAATTTGACAACGCCCTTCTTCCTGTGTTCAGAAGTGCACAACCAAGCCTTGCAGCCATTAAGGTAGACTGGAAGAGGTAAGTTTTCAGTTTAGAGCAAAAGACAGTCTCACTGAGACACTTGAGAAATGAGAGATAGATATATAGTTCCAGATAGCGGGATCTGCAACTGTGAATGAACGCCGGCCCCAGACAAGACGTGTACCAGGAACAACATCCATTCCCACAGATACTAATTGAAATGAAAGGAATTTACAATAGCGGATGTAGTTTTCATATTGACCATAGATTGTACACGGCGGAGGTCACACGTATGTGAGGAAGGTTTGAGATGAGATCTGAGACGAGAGATGGCGGTCAAAAGCGATGTAAAAACCGTACTGTAATAGTAAAGATGAAAGTGAGCGGAGGTATTACTTGAAAGGTGAATGGATTTTGTTACCTGATGGTGTAGACTTTGAAGAATGGTTTCAGTTTTGGTAGGGTTGAGATACAGAAGGTTGCAGCACATCCATTGTGAGACATTTATTGATGACATCCAGTGGCTGAAGTAATGAATTGAAAGAGTATGTTCCTACGGTGAAGGCGGACCTTATCGATGAACTTTAGGCCAACCTGGTTGACGCGGAAACTGCAATGCTACGGAGAGTGAATAAATTGGGGCTAACGATTTTGATGGTGATGCCGACGATGTGCGTTCTTCCTTAGGTTCATGACCGTTTTATTCTTATGTACAAATCCACTAATATAATTTGCAATGTCCGTCTGTCTGCCTGTCGGTCGGTCTGTCCGACGTGTAACTTGGAATAATTATGAGCTTATTATCGCCAGCCCATGATCTCGCCTTATATCAGCCAGCCAACGGCTAGGGTCAGTGAGGGAGGAATGGAGGGAGGGAGGGCCGGTCTCCCTTTATGCCTGCTTCCAGTGAAGGGCTGGCTTCCTTCCCTAGCTCCTACCCCTTCCTCCCTCTTTTCCTCTTCCAGTCAAGGGCTGGCTTCCTTCCCTAGCTCCTACCCTTCCTCCCTCCTTTCCTGCTTCCATTCAAGGGCTGGCTTCCCTTCCCTATCTCCTAACCCCCTCTCTCACTCATGCCGGGTAAGTGAGTCATGCACCTCTACCTTGTGGCAACGTAGGCAGCAATGTGACGGACTGTTAAATAATACTCTTTGCACTGTAATCTTATCGTTGTCTTTACAGTTTACGTGTTTAAATAAGTGTGTTAAGTTTTAATTATTATTAATATTCTTTATTGAAAAACCAAAAGCGAACCGCACATTGGTGAACAAGTACAGAGAAAAATATAAAACATTGAAGTAATAAGAAGATAATAATATTTGAAATAATAGATTGATTGGGATTCTTCAGAACATCGGAGAGAGTTCAAAGGCTGCAGTGAAAGTGGGTCGGGAAATAGGAGGATGGTTTGTGACTACAATAGGAACAAGGCAAGGAGATCCAGTGTCACCTAATACATTTATAACTTACTTGGAGAGAGTCATGGATACGATCCAAGATAATGGAACCGGAATCTCGGTACAAGGGGAAAAGATCAACAACTTACGATTTGCAGATGATATTGACTTGTTAGAGAACAGCTGTGAGACATTGCAAGAAAGTGTTTGTGGGTTGCACATTTCTGCCAAACGTGCTGGATTAACAATAAATGTGGGAAAAACAAAAACAATGGTATTTGGTAAAGAGACAATAGAAAAGGAAATAAGAGTGCAAGAGGAGGTGATTGAAAATGTAACGGAATTTGTATATTTAGGCAGTTTGCTAACATGGAATAATGATTGCACAAGGGACATAAAGGCAAGAATAGCAAAGGCAAAGGGAGTCATGGCAGGACTAAACACCATATGGAAAACCAAACAAATTAGTTACAAGACCAAATTAAATATCTTAAAAACATGTGTGTTTAGCACAGCTCTTTATGCCTGTGAATCATGGACAATTAAAAAGACGGACCAGGATAAAATATTGGCATTTGAAATATACTGCTATAGAAGGATACTACACCTAAATTGGACAATGAAGGTGACAAATTTGGAGGTTCGAAGAAGACTGAAAATAAAGAAAGATTTAATGCAAACAATAATGAAGAGAAAACTAAGTCTATTTGGGCATATATGTAGAATGGATGACAACAGAAAAATAAAAACCGTGATGATGGGAATTATGGATGGAAATGGGCGGAGAGGCAAGTAGTTGTATTTAGACTATTCTGGGACAACCACGCAATAACCACGTGACGTCACGACCATCGTATGAGTCATCGAAACTATTGGAAATTCCCGCAGTTTTGATGACTCGCCTAATACTTCACGTGATCGAAACTACTAGAACTCCCTGCGGTATCGATCACGCGGCTATGAGTCATAGGGTGATTACGTTGGTTGGGAATAACCGATAGTTTCTAGTTTACAGATTAATCAATGATTCGTTATCGACCCAAGAATTGAACGAGTCTGGATATCCTAACCATTTAACGAGTGATTTCTTCCCATGTTTTCTAATCACTTTTTCGATCCTAAATATTTCTTGAGCCGTCTTCTGTAGCTCCTGTTCATAGAATGAGCCCGGTATCTCCTCACCGTTAGAATCAGTAATCTTATAAGTTGCTGGATTTGTATACTGAACTTGCGCAATTGTGAACATTTCCTCAGTCCATCTAGGTGTATATCCTTTTTCAAATATGTTTTTCTTCTTCGTTATTCTGACTTTATCTCCAACCGAGAATCTAGGGGAAACAGGCTGTGAGACCTCTTCGCCGTATAAATTCATAAATACAGTCTTTTCATTCGTTTTCATACTAGCCTTAGCAGGCGTCATTTTAATGGAAGAATGTCTTGTATTGTTGTAATTACTAACCATTCCGTCTAAAACGTTGATATATCTTCTCGTCGAATTAGCTGTAAAGTAGCCTACTTAAACATTTTATCTTTCATCGTCCTATTCCATCTCTCGACTACGCAAGATTTTTCTTCATTCTCCGTAGAGTACAGCTCGAGAAAATTCTTAACGTCTTTGTTATAAAACTCTTTCCCCTTATCTACCCATAATTTAACAGGTTTTCGTCCGCTCTCGAGTATCTTCACGAAACCGCTTGCTGTAGATTTCCCACTCTTATCATTCAAGGGTATAATCCATCCGTACTTTGAAAACACATCTATAACGGTTAATAGGTATTTCACACCATCGTTTTCTTTAGCGAAGGCTTGCATATCGACTAAATCAGCAGCCCATATCTCATCTATTCCACTAACGTACACTTTTCTCTTTTTAAAATGTTTTACTACCGGTTTATGCAATTCATCCGCTAATTGATCTGTCCATTTCGGGTCGGGGCTTTTTTTAAACCTAACCCGAGACTCGATTTAACAGACAATATAGGTTTAACTACCGCTCTCTCCATACGCTCTCGGATAGTAGGATTAGGAATATTATTCAAATCATTAATCATTGCTCTATCGGCAACATTCCTAGAAGCCGTATCAGTGTGTCGATCGTAAGCCAAATCATGATGGTAAGCCGCGTTATCTACTCTGTTGATAGGGTTACTCCAATCTTTAGGAGTGCCGTCGGGATTCAGTCTCAAATCTAGTCTTGTCCCGGGTCCTGTAAACGAGTGACCTGGAAGATGCATCTCACCTGGATATTTAGCCCAAGGTAACTTTATCTTACTAGTGGCTGCATTCAACGAACCAACTACATCTCCGCCTTTCGCAGTGGTTCCTTTTACGAATTGAGTTTTTGTTTTCCCACATACAACGCATACACCTCGTTGCATGGGTCTTCCATTCTTAGCCACGACATCTTGTATATCTTTTGTTTGAGTCTGTCTTTTACACTTTACGCAATACATTTCAGTTTTAATATAGAACTTTTATATATTTAAAATGGAAGTGAAAGACTTAACGTGGAACGATTTACAATCGAAAAGATTTAATATCAACCTATTACCTAAAAGTATAAGGGGTGTAATAGTAGGGAAATCGGGATGTGGTAAGACGATGTTATTGTTAAACTTACTTTTGAGACCTGGATGGCTCGATTATAACAATTTACAAGTATTCGGAAAATCTCTATTTCAGCTGGAGTACAAAATTCTTAAGAAGGCATTCGAAGAAAAACTACCAAAAGAAACGATCATCAAGCTGTTTAACATTCGAGATGAGATAATGAGGTCTAATATTTCTCCGGCGTGCGTTGTAGAAGAGATAGCGAAAGAGTTAAGAGACAAGTCGGATATCGAATGCAGGTTTACGAATCCGCGAACGATGTACCGGATCCGAGAGAGTTGAGCCGTGACAAGAAGAACTTGATGATTTTTGATGATTTACAATTAGAAAAGCAGAACAAATGCGAAACGTATTATATTAGGGGCAGGCATAGTAACGTCGACTGTTTGTACCTCGCCCAGAATTATTTTAAATTGCCTAGGCAGACTATCAGAGAGAACGCAAACTTTATTTGTTTATTTCCCCAAGACATGAAGAACGTTTCCCATATCTACAACGATCATGTAAGTACGGACATGTCTATAGAGGAATTTAAAAAACTATGCGTGGAGTCGTGGAAACAACCGCATCAATTCGTAGTTATCGACTTAACGAGTGAAAGGAGCAGCGGTAAATACCGTTGTGGATTAGATGAATTTTACATCCCTGAATTAAAATAAAATATACTAGTAAAAATGGAAGAACTCCTCGTGAAGATACAGGTGAACACAGCACAGACTGCGACTAACACGAATCCTAAATCGTCGTTTTACATTTTAGTGGGTAACGAAAAGGACAGAACCGCACGAATAATAACGAGGAACAATCCTGTAATCGAACTAGATAAAACCAAAAAGTATGAAATGGCTCTAGTCGATTTGTATACTTACTACGTGTTTCCTAACATAGACGCGAGCAACAACAACTTCAGGTATTCACCCGACAATGGCGTGACGTGGTTTGACGTAGATATTCCGGAAGGGTCCTACGAACTCACGGATATAAACGACTATGTGAAGAAAATCATGAAAGAGAACGGCCATTACGATGCCGGAAACGAAGAATATCGCATTACGTTAGAACCGAACACTAATACGTTGAAGGCGGTGTTGACTATCGCGCAGAATTACGAGGTCGATTTTAGAACCGCGAACTCGATTAGAACCGTTCTAGGTTTCGAAAGTCGCCTATACATAGCTGGGTATAACGAATCGGAGAATATTGTGAACATAATGAATATAGACAGCTTTCGAGTAACTAGCGATATAATCGGGGGTTCGTACTCGAATGGATCGACGACGAACGTGATATATTCGTTTTTCCCAACCGTTGGACCTGGTTATAAGATCATCCAAATCCCAGCTAATTTAATTTATCTCCCCGTTACGATGAATACGATTTCATCGATGGAAACGAGACTTACCGACCAAAATGGAAAACTAATTAACATTAGAGGGGAAGCGATGTCGATCAAGTTTCATATTAGAGAAGTGTGAAGATTTAAAAGTTTATCTTAGTTATATATAAAATGACTCAGTACACAAAATTCTATGTTAATATTTCAGAAGGACAAAAAGACAAGATTAAACGAGCGCTCGAAGCGGGAAGCGATGGCGTTAGTATTAGACTATCTCACGATGATATGGATGGAGACCACATGTTAGCTTTTACGAAAGCGCAAATTAATAAAATGAAGAATGCTTGTCAGAATGGAAAGGGCACGACGATCAAAATGAGTAAAACGCAATTAATATATAACGCTAAAGTAGAAGGCGGTTTTATCGGAGCTATATTACCATTTCTAGCTACTGCCGGAAAATTTCTTCTTTCTAGCGTAATGCCTAGTTTAGCACAAGGCGCTTTAAGCGGATTAGGTTCCGCGGCTGCATCGAAAGTTGTAGATAAAATAAGCGGATCGGGAGTATGTTACGTTAACAGAGATGGTATAGCTTGTAAAGTAAGACAGGAAGGAAATGGGTTGTATCTGTCTCCGTGGCCGAAAGGTGGTTCGATTGGAGCTGGGTTGTATATGAAAACGGGTAGCGGGTTGTATATGAAAACGGGTAGCGGGTTTTTACTAGGTCCTAATTCGCCATTCCAAAATATTCCGATTCTCGGTATGTTGCTTTAAAAAATCCTCGTATAAATAAAATGTCGGGATTCAACAGGCCTATTCATAAATTTATAACGAGACCCACTCGTCGGGTTGAAGTTAGAACCCAACCGAAAGAGGTGCGTTGGACGTTGAAAAGAGTGACGCATACACCCTGCAGACAACTGGGTGGACTAAGATGGGAGATTTTTACGCAACAACTGATAACGATTCAACCTAGAGAAACAGCTACAGTAGCGCTAGGACTAGGCGTTCGAATGACTAAAGGGTCGTGTCTAGTTTCGCTTAGACAGGAAATCGAAGCGAGTCTACGAGATGGAGTCGTTACCGGACAAGTAGAAGACATCGAAATTACTATTCAAAACGACTCCGATTCCGTAGTTAGTATAATCGAAGGCGATTCGTTATGTTTCGTTAATTACCTAAAATAATCGCAGTTTAAAAATAATATCCTATAATTATAAAAAGAATGTATAACGAATACACGCAGCGAAAGATCATACCGAGGTGTGAGAGAATCGGTCGTGCTTTCCGATATTCAGAAATCATTGAAATTCGAGAAGAGATCGAGTTGGAACGTGAAAAAAGAGAGATTCTGGGTGAAAAGTATCGTAAAGGCATTAGGATTATCAACGTAGTAGACGGTATATCGGCTCTAGTCGCGTTGGGCTTAAGCGCTTCATCGATCGCGGTTCTGTCTACGATAGTCGCGGCACCTATCGCGGTGGGTCTACAAGGACTGGCGGTTGGAGCGGGTGTTTTCAGCACGATCGGGCGCGTGATCAATAGAAAACTCGCGCTAAAGGCGGAGAAGCACGAAACTATTAAAACGTTAGCCGAAGCGAAACTCAACACGATCAGCGACCTCATCTCGAGAGCTTTGGAAGACGATGATATTTCGGACGAGGAACACTCGTTAATTCTAAACGAACGCGTGAAATTTAACGAAATGAAAGAAGAAATCAGAAAATCGAGAAATAGCGGAGAAACTATTGCCGAGTCGTTGAAGGACGCGTTTGCGAAATCGAAGGAAAACGTAGAACGTGAAACATAAAACGTAAAACATAAAACGTAAAACGTGGAACATAAAACGTAAATTTTACCTTTTAACATACTTTGAAACGTAAGTATGTTAAAACCATTATACTATTCATTTAAAAACAATGTCATTTCTAAAGATTAACGATCCCACCAAAAGAGACTTTATCGTCGAAGAGTTTCTCAAGACTAAGAAAAACATTCAACGAGATTATTTATCCGAGAAACTCGGCGATATAGGACTGCAGCGAGATTTGGTAAAGTTGTACAAGCCGATCGTAGACTCGCAATCGACCTTATCGAAAGAACAAAACGCTTTGTTATCAACTATTAAGGAAAACTCAGCAGCCACTCTAAAAGCGCTTCCAGCGTCGATATCGTCGTCGTTAAAAGCCATACAGCTTCCACAGTATCCCTCGATAGAGGCTTACGAGGATCCCGTTGAGGACGTTAGAATGTTAGAATTAGGAGACGTGGCAACGAAATACTTGTCCCAATACGCTTCTAATAAAAAGTCTACCGATACGACGTTCGGTCTAAATTCAAAAAAAGACGGGAAATTTTATATCGGAGACACACGCGTATCGTTCCAGAACGACGATATAATAGTTGGAGAGAAGACTTATACAGGTACTCCAGGACTTTGGGAGCTAGTGACTATGGCTAAACCGAACAGTTCGATTTACGACGACAACGATATGTCCGATTACGTCGAGATTCTAGACGCGACGAATGCTATGAGACAACCTAACAATCCGAGTAAACCAAAATCGTCAAGAAGCGAAAAGTACAAAAATATCATTAAACCGATATGGGAAATGAAGACTGGAAAACAGACGCCGAAGACGGGTAAAGGAGTCGTCGTAATTCCGCAAGATCCGAATGCTTTAGTAGAAATGTTGAGTCTGCGTTTCGCTAGCTACGACGCGGGTAATACGGGAGTAAGAAATGAGATCGTTGGTATATGCGATGAACTATTACGACAAAAAGAGATCGGTAAAGAACAGTATAAAAACTTAATGTTGCGATTATAAAAAAAAACTTTGAAGATTCTGTAACTCGCTTTAGTTACAGAATATCGTTTACACATATGTCGTTGTCGTAAAGATCTCCATTTCATCATTCATACGGTTATGGAACGCAAGCTTCGCCGTGAGATACCTCTTTTCCAAGCTATTTAGCTTGTTCTTAAGGTCGTGAATGATCGACTCGAATTCATTAGCAACGATCTTTTTAGTAAGCTCATCCGAGCCATAATCCGAGAACAAACTCGTAGTCTCTTCAGTATTATTCTCCACGTTAGAGACTACTTTAATGTAGTGGCAATCGCTACACTCGCTGTCGCTACACTCGCTGTCGCTACACTCGCTGTCGCTATACTCGCTGTCGCTATACTCGCTGTCGCTATACTCGCTGTCGCTACACTCGCTGTCGCTACACTCGCTACATTCTGAAGCGTCTCCGACTAGGTTGAAAACGTCGGTTACGAATTCACTACAAGCGTCTTTCACTTCGGAAATAAAAAGGGATATACTCTTTGCGTTATTACAAGCCAGAGTTAAAAATGAGCCGGCCGATTTTTCAACATGTTCTGAGTAGGAATCCATTTTATATTCTCGTGTTGTTTTTATATTAACAGGAGAATATAAATAAACATTCGTAATTCTAACATCGAACAATCCAGTTCTGGATATAAAAACTTAATATTGCGATTATAAAACATGCTCGTCATCGCTAATAGAAGAATTAAGAGAAAACACGTTATAGGAGGAGCGGGAATAATGGATTCTATTACGGGAGTTTTCAAGAAGCTCTTCACTTCAGATGTCGCTAAACGAGCCGCATCGTCCGCTCTTAGCGCTGGTAAAGACGCCGCGAGAGAGTTGGCTAAAAAGGCGCTAGAAGTTGGAAAGAATACCACCGTAGAGGTTGGTAAACGATTGATGGATAAAGCCGCGACTAAACTCTTAGCAGCGTCGGTTCCGAAGACGCCTGTAGCCGAAACGATACCATCGCTTACGCAATCGAATGCGGCTATCTTAGCGCGGCTAATCGATAACGATGTAGGAACTACTGATATTAATAAGATACTAGCCGGTGATGGACTTTCTTCGACGGTCGTGTCCATTCGAGATCTCGTGCGTGGTCTCAACAAAAACGGAGCGGGATTGAAACTCGCGTGAGTTTAAATAAATAATCTTTAGTAATTAAAATGCAATCGAATATTCTAAACATTACAGCACCCACAGAGGTCGACGAAGGAATTGAAAAATACGAATGGCACGAATACGAACCAGCAGCGAGAACGACTTTTAACACACCCGGTGAGATTCGCATAAATATCGAAACTCAAGATCTATTTTGCCATCCCGCCGAATCTTACCTGCTTTTCGAAGGTAGGCTAGTCAAAGCGGATGGAACGGCGTACGCTAATGCTAACGCTGTAGCCCTCGCGAATAATGGACTCTTGCATCTTTTCAGCCAAATCGCGTATTCCCTATCGAATCAAGATATCGAAACGGTATTTCACCCAGGACAAGCAACTACGATGCTTGGTTTGCTTAAATATCCGGACGACTTCGCCAAAGCGCAAGGTCTTAATCAATTATGGTGCAAAGATACTGCGACAACCGCGGTTATAGCGGATAATGCGGGTTTCGCGACTCGTCAAGGGTATCTTATTCAAAAACCAACGACTAAGGGAACATTTAGTTTCGTCGTGCCCCTTAAACATATTTTCGGATTCTGCGAGGATTACGATAAAATAGTGTACGGTTTTAAGCACACGCTAACGATGGTTCGCAAATCGGACAACGACGCTATTTTTAGACTCGCTGCCGCAGATGCTGGGAAAGTCGACGTCGAGAAAATCTCGTGGTTTATGCCGCACGTTACTCCGGCGGATATGGAGAAGATGCAATTGTACAAAACTATCGAATCGAAAGCATCGGTACCCGTCGCATATCGAGCGCGACAATGCGATACTATAGGGGTTCCTCAATCCAATACTTTTAGTTGGCGTCTTAGCGTCAAGACGGCTCCTGAAAAACCTAGATGGATAGTCGTAGGATTTCAAACCGCTCGAAGCGACGGCAACCAAGAACACAATCCATCGATTTTCGATCATTGCAACCTCAAAAACATGTACGTGATGATGAATCAAGAGAGATATCCAGCGGTCGACTACGATCTATCGTTTCCCAACCAGAAATTTTCGAGAGCCTATAGAGACGCGGCGTCGTTCAGCGAAAAGTTCTACGGAATGGATCCGTTGATTACGCAAAGCAACATCACTCCAGCCGATTACAAAGATCTATATCCGCTCATAGTTTTCGATGTTAGTAAACAGTCGGAAAGACTGAAATCGTCGGTCGTCGATATCCAAATCAAAGCTACTTTTAACGCCGCAGTCCCCGCTGATACGCAAGGTTACGCGGTTATAATTTCGGATAAGTTGCTAAACTTTCAGTCGGATGGACAGAAAATGAGCGTAGTATATTAGTCATCTGTATGAAAAATAAGTTTCATGTTTAAAGACAATCTTGTAGTATATAAAATGAAACTGCCAGAATTACACAAGTTAGCGAAAGAGAATAAGATTAAAGGTGTCACTCATCTCAACAAACCGGAATTGGTAGAGCTGCTGATCGAGAAAGGATTGATTCCCGAAGACAACTCCCTGTTAGGTAAACCGAAATTAACGAGAAAAGAATATCTAAAAGAATATCAAAAAGAATATTGGAAAGATCGTCGAAAAGAATATAATGACGATGGTAGATACGATAGATTGAAAGGTATCAGAAACAACCCGAAACGAGTCGTTATTTTTGACCTGGAAACGGGTGAGACCATCGAGTATTCATCGATTCACAAAGCGGCTAAAGCTCATAGAGAAAACGCTCGTTTAATATTGTATTATAACGGAAAAGTATACAAAAACAGATACGAAATTATGGTGTACGATGGAATCTGTGAGATCGATAAAGAGACTTCGAGAGCATACGATGAAACTATCGATGCAGTTGCACACCCAAACGAAGAGTCTTCTCAATGATAAGATTTCTACATTTTTTAGAAACCTATCGTTTGTATACACGCGATAGGTTTCTACAGTTAAAATTACAGACTTAGTTTAAGGTCGCAAGAATGCCGCTGAAAAGTCTCTAGCTATTATGGGTGTGGCGATGGACGAATAAACGAATATCTCGAGGTAATCGGTACCGGTTAGAAAAACTATAGTACTACCGGTTGAATTGTTATGCGCAATTCTCGTACCCCCTCCACCCGCAATTTGCATGTACACCGTCCCGTTTTTATACAGGAAGACGTTAGCAAAAGCGGTATTACTCGCGCTACAAAATTCTATGTACGTCGTAACGAAATAGTATCCGGCTTTACCAGGAGTGAAACGAGTCGGTCCTGTACTGTTATCACTACTATCGGTATTGAATCTTACTCTATCGAAAGAAACTATTGTGTGAGTTGCAGCGACTATGGCTTGGTGAGATATAGTGTAAACGCTAAACGCGGGTCCGACTGCAGTCGTATCGACATATTTTTTAGTCGCTGCATCGCCGTCGCCGCTGGGATCGCGTAGGCCTGTAATGTGCGCGCCATGCATAAAGATGGGCTTATGCACATTTATTTTAGAAGGAGGAGTGCCATCCATTGACTTAACCATCTCTATGATGGTTTCATTATTTATTCTAAAACTAAATCCATCCGTCGATTGCGATATAATCGGCTGGTTTAATCGACCTTCTATTTTATTCGTCGTATTTCCTAAAAATATAATAAAAGCTTTATTTCCAGCCAAATCCTTACATCCCATCCTCCGCGTAAGCTCTCTACCGATGCTTAAGAGTAAGTCGCCAGTCATGGTATCACCGGTTTTAGACACTTTTAGATTATCGTTGGACGGTAAATCGGCGCGATTCGTTAACAAATCTATGGCTTGTCCTCGACTGACAGCCTCATCCATTCCTGCTTCTGAAATATTCGTTGTAGGTAAACCTTTTATCGTGTGGCCGCTCATATTTAGATTTCCAGTCGCCGGGTTTGCTCCATCCATTCGAAGGAAACTAGCATTTACTTGACTAAGAGTAACACCACCGGCAATTATTCTTTGCGTAGATCCTGAATCTGTATGTCCAAATTTATCTACTGGCATTGTTTTTTAATAAGATTATTTATTAGTTTAATGCAAGTCGTTTATAACTTCTTGAAATTCGCATCCGTCGCTGCATGTTTTCTTCAGTACATACAAACACAAATGACCGCAAAACACTTCGTTATCCGGCTGTATGCGTTCGCTGTTGTAAAGCAGCGGTCTTTGGAGATATTTTAATAATTCTGTAGGAGGAGGAAGACCGTAACTATCAAAATATATTTTCTCGTTACCGTTCTTAAAAAAGCCAACCCAGTGTTGTCCTACCCCATTAGAATCGTCTAAGTTTAATATCCCACACTCATTCCGTGTAGGTTTTTTCGGTAGGGTGTCTCGTAAGAACACGCCTCTAAAATTCTTGATATTCAGCTTCTTCGCGGCATCTAATAATTCAAAATTCGTTAGCGGTTGATTTGGAAGAACTACGCCTTCGACATCGATGTTTTTGACAGTTGTAAAACTCATTTTAATATTCGACTAATACTCTTATTGATGAAGCGCGTAGTGTCCATATGCTAAAGTATGAATACCATCTTGCTGAATCACTCGTTTGTCGTCGTCAGCCGACAACGCGACTTTATTTACTTCTTCGGTATACATGTCGTGATGATACGACCGAATAACGTTCATTTTTCTTAACTGTTCTCTTTTCGTGAACACACACTCTTTGTAATCTTCGTGGGTTATCGTTTTACTAACCACGTTTTTCTTCACGCCCTTGCATTTCTTATAGTCTACACCCGACATCCTGTACGAGTACAACTTCGACCTCAAACCTACGAATTCTTCGATCTGTTTACCAGCCGCCTCATCTTTGAACATACCAATGACCTTTTTATTGATCCCACTTTCTATACCAGATGGATGATCTTTCGCGTAGTCGCTCGTGTCGAACCTACTTCTAATGTCAGGAGCTATATCGGCGTAAAAATCGTCGGTCTTTATTTCATATGCCAACGAATCCGTATCGGTGAACAATAGCTTAGCCCTATCTCCGTACTTGGTCTTGATGTAATTATAATGAAAATCGTAGATCAATGTCTTGCTCGAATCTAAAATACACATTCCTAGATATATCGGCTTGTTATAGAACAACTTGGTCTTTTTCAGGTGAACGGCGATTAGATTTTCATCGAAAATGGTTCGACCGTCGTAATTAGGTTTCGACGCGAGCTTCGTAGCTTCCTTCTCATCGCATACCAATCGTACGTCAACTCGATTCTCGATACATTCCATAGTCTTACCGAAGACGCTATTATTCATCAACTTGAAAAAGTCCTTCTCGAAATCGTTAGTAGCTCTCGTTCTCAATTCCGTATTCAGGTTGATATACTTTTTCAACCAAGCGCTTTCTTCGAATATTAACCCTCGATGTATTTTCGTTATCTTCAAACCGAGACTTTCGTACAACTTTAGATTACCGTAATGAACTACGTACTTCTTTTTATCGTTTAAACTCGGAATTAGTTTCGTTACATCCGATCCTGCAGGTTTTATACTCTCAGGAGCTAGAGGGTAATCGTTATGCAGGTGGTGTAATTCCTTAGGATACTCAAGATCGACTTCTAACACGCACCCCACCCCATCTCGTTCGGTAACGCTTCTCCAATCGTTCAGCTCGTTATCGTTCATCCATTTAAACCCATGAGTTGGTAGAGCTTTGCTCATCGCCCATCCGTACAAGTTATTCGCGTCTAAGTAAGGAATGAATACCGAAGGCTGGCTGCGATCAAAATCTTCTCCCATGTACTCGTTGTTCGCTTTCGCGTATCGTTTCGAAATCGTGCTGACTCCCCCTCTTATTCCTTGCTTGATCATCAGTAACATATCGTAGTCGCTCAACAATTCCAACTCTACACCGGTCAACTTTAACGCTGCGTCCCAAGCTAGTCCGGGTGAAGTGTAATACCACGCGGGATCGAGCCTATAATGTTCGATACACACGTCTCTAAAGTTTTCGAATACATCGGCTAATAATAAAACATCCGAAAGATTATACAAGTCGTGATATTCTCTTAACGTTTCACAACGAAATACCTTCCATACATTTTTGGCGTGCTCGTAATCTTCATCGCTGATGTCTGAATCGTTCAGTTTAGAATAAAATTTATGCTTCGGAGGCAATTCGGTCTCGTTTAATCTTTCAATACCGTCAACGTAATCGTACGCGTAAACACCTTTTCTGAGCAAAAGATCTAACTTCTCGCCTTTAAAGAAATCGCCTAAATTCTTACACTGATCTTTACGAAGATTCTTCGATAACGCGTCGAGACTCGAAGGCATGAATCTAAAACTATCGATAAAGCGTAATTCGCGCTTGACCGTTATCTCTTTTCCCTCTTTATTTACAAAGTTACCGACTACGATCTCTCGGCTAAACGATATATACTTCTCTTCGTTATTCGGAATACAGTTAATTTTCTCACCATTCTCACCTCTCAGTTTCTTCACGAATAGATGGCTGTCGTATCCGGATAGATTATGGAATACTACAGGGAAAAACTTGGGGATTTTATAGTTCATATTACAAATGTTATGTGCGGCGCCTCTGAATTTACCGCTTAAATGACAGTGATCTCTAACTCGATCTTTACCTAACTCTCCCCCACATATATGACAGTTAGTAGCTTCATCGAAACATTTCTTATCGGTTTTGCCGAATATCATATTCTTAGGGAATTTAAGCTGGTTATATATTTCTTTTATATTTTCTACAAGAGAATCTACGAATATCTGAGCGACATCGTCGTCTTCGTTTTCAGCTGTGAACCTCACTGGCTCTTGGGAATAAACGCCGTCGTCGTAGCATTTTATGTGATAACAAAACGAGCTGGGTGTATGCTTCTGATATTTATTGGTGTAAGACGTGCTAGGATCGGGTGGGCATGTATCGATAGGTTTAATAAAAGATTCAAAATCAGCGTAAACGATAAAAGGCACTCTCATCGATTTAAAATAATGTTTAAAACTTAGCATGGTTCCTGGTTCGGGAAGAACTATTCGTTGGGCGTCTTGCTTCGAACAGTACTCGGTATGCTTATTCAACGATTCTACGCTTCTGTAACCGAGCAAACATCTTTTACAATAGTGCATCGAATTTACAGATTTTTCTGTTCGTGCTGCCATCAATCTATTAAAGTTCTTGATCCAACAATAATGCTTCTTTTCACCGTCGGAAATAAGTAGTAGATCCACACAGATATCGCTTTCGTGCTTCGATATATATAATGGATATACATCCTTTTCATAGCCGAATACGTTAACGCAAACGTTATTGTTACGCTCAAACTTATTTATTACGTTGACGTCGGCAGCAACCGGGAATTCGATCCCTTTCCAATCGAGCTTCTTAGATTGTTCTTTTAGATCTCTAGTGATTCTTTCTGGGTGGTCATCTATCAGGTTCAGCGCTCTAGTAACGCACCACTTGAAACATTCATCGTCGTCGTTTTTCAGGTTAATAATAGCCTTTTTATTGGCTAAATACTCAGGAAGCGGAATATAAGAACTGCCTTTCAATGGCTTATATACCACTGTATCGATATCCAACTTCATAACGGTTTTAAACCGCCAATTACTACCTCTCATCTGAAAACTTGCCATGCTCTCCTTAATTTTATCCACTGCGTTGCTATATATTTCACACACGTCGGTTGCGTCTAAAATGATATCGGTCTTTGATTTAAAATTAGGTTCGGCTTCGACTTCTTCCCCAGATTTAATATCTACTTTCTTCATTACGCAATTAAGATTGAATTGAACTTTTACCCCTCGATTTTTCGCTAACAGACTAACTACCTGAGGTCTTACGGCATTAAGAAAAGACGTGGCGTCGATTCCACCGAATCCATCGATCGTGTATCGCTTAGTAAAACCTTTAATAGCCTTCGCGGTCTCTCGGATTTCGAACTTGTTTTTATTATTTTTACTGAAAATACTTGAAACCCACGACTTCAACGATTCCAATTTATCGTTGACGGTCTTTTCTATTTGAGGAGGCACGTAACTAATCAACCAATCTGAAAAAGAATTAATTTTAGACCTCACCTTATTCCCCATTTCAGTCAAAACGGTATTAAAAGAAGATTTCCAAGTATTAGACGGAGGCGTATACTTACCTGGAGTTAGCGTTGGAACCTTAATGTCTGGAATCGGAGCGTCTAGCGGGTTGCTCGCAGACCTAGGTGAGATGACTGCTATCAGTTCCGCCTTTCGCAGTCTTGAATAACCAACCACACCTCTCTCTCGAGCGATATTTTGTAGTTCTTTAACGGTCTTCGACGAGTAGTCCATTTTATTACGGACATTTATTCCTTTAAGCGATTTCATGAAATCAGCATGTGTATCCATTTTATTATGGACATTCATGCCTTTAAGCCCTTTCATAAAACTAGATTACTAGATACTATAGGAAATTCCCACCCCGCGTAATCACCCTATGACTCATAGGCGAGTCATCAAAACTGTGGGAATTTCCAATAGTTTCGATGACTCATACGATGGTCGTGACGTCATGTGGTTATTGCGTGGTTGTCCCAGAATAGTCTAAATACAACTACTGAGGCAGACCCAACAGAGAGTGGACAGATGACATCGAAGACTGGTGTAAGCAAGATCTGCACAGCTTAAGAATACTAGCACAAGACCGGGGACTTTGGAAAAAACTGATAGATCATGCATTGGACACCTACGGGCCTTCGGCCCACGGATCCTGATGATGATGAATATTTGAAAAAGGAGTGTAAATTTAGCAAAAAATCAAAAAATTACTAGGCTAATAACACTACATCAAAAGAATCATAATAGTAGAGAAATTTAAAACTATAACTATTATCTAAAATGACTGGCAGTTTTACTAATTAAACAAAATCGAAAAGCATCCTAATGCTCGTGGCGCTTCGGCGTGAAAATTCCGGCACAGCATCAAATGCTGTAGTCGGGAGCGCCTCTGAGTAGTAGTAGACTTCGAGAGGCGCTATAGAAATATCCGGAATAAAAAATAAATAAAAATAAATAAAGCCTTTTCTAACCAGATTATCAGAATGGGGTAAAGTAAGATTGTGGCCTCTGGGGCGCAACAGATATCCTGTTAATTTAATTTGAGGCAATGACGATTTTGATTATTATTATTATTATTATTATTATTATTATTATTATTATTATTATTATTATTATTATTATTATTATTATTATTATTATTATTATTATTATTATTATTGTTATTATTATTAAAGTAGTTTTATATAGCGCCCCTTCAAGATTGCCTACTCAGGAGCACTCCCAGCCCAACCACGGTCAAATAACGCAGTTTTGAGGACAGTAAGAAACAGGGTGAAATGACCAATCGGTAATTGACGGAGCTTGGTAGGAAGCCCATTCCAGGTCATGGGGGCAGCCACAGAGAAGGCACGGCGCTGCCGTATGGTTGTCCGCACGCGGGGAACAACAAGTTCAGCCTGCGCAGCTGAGCGGAGAGAGGAACAGCGCTGCGAGCATGAGGTGGGACAGCAGAGCTCCCGCAGGTATGGAGGGGCCAAACCTTCAAAGCACCGCCGGACCAAGGCAGAGATTCGGTAAGTGATGCGCTGTGGGTAGGGGAGCCAGTGGAGGACATCCCTCATATACGCAGACACTCTGCCAAACTTGATGTTGATTTGATAATCATTCCGTGATTTTTCACGGGTTACAGCTAGTTTCTTAATATTACTTGATATTAGGGACCTAAAGTAAATTTTTCTTTCTTTCATCAAAGTGTTAATAATAATTTGGCTGTCTTCTAATCGTCTCTCTTTGAACCCATCTAAAACGCAGCTTACATGGTTTGGTACCGGTACTCGTCAACAGCTCCTCAGACTAGACTTCCAACTTCTTGCTGAGAAATTCCCGTCATTCACTTTTCTCTCTAGTGTCCGTGACCTTGGTGTTGTCCTTGACAGTACGCTCACATTTTCTGAACACATTGCTAATCTTACCCGTTCTTCTTACTTTCACCTGAGACTGCTTAGAGCAATCCGACGCTCTGTCTCCTCCTCTGTTTTTACCACTATCATCCACGCCTTCATCTGCTCCAGAATTGACTATTGTAATTCTTTTGATTGGGCTGCCAAAAGTCCGTCTTCCCCCCCCTCCAGACTGTTTTAAATGCTGCGGCCAGATTAATAGCCCGACTTCCTCGCTGGTCTCATATTTCCTCTTTTATGTTCGATTATCTTCATTGGCTTCCCCTTACTGCTCGGATTCAGCTTAAGGTTCTCACTTTAGTCCTTCGGTCCTGTACAGGCTTAGCACCCAAGTACCTCTGTGACATTGTTCGTCTGCCACTTTCAGCTACTTCCCTCCGTCCATTGCGATCGGTTAATCGCCATGATCTTCTTGTACCACGAGACAAGACCACTATGGCCAAAACTCGAGCCTTTTCTTGCATTGGTCCTGCTCTATGGAATCAACTCTCTCCATTGACACGTGCTTCTTTACTAGCTGGTGGCCCAAGTGCCTCGTTCCGCTTTCTTAAAACTACTTTCTATTCACTGGGTCTTTCGCACTGGGAGCGCCTCTGATTAGCGAATACTGTGAGAGGCGCTTTATAAATGTTTAGATACAATGCAATGCAATACAATACAATACAATTTGTTAATTAATGAACTGCAGAATGTCTTATGGACTTGGCCTTTCTTATCGATCGTTCGTGGAGCATTGCAGAAGATGCCAACGGAAATTACTCGGCCGAATTATGGAAACGTATTTTACAGTTCTCGAAGAGTGTGGTGGAAACTATTCACGTCGGACCGTCGTCCAACCACGTCGCTTTCTACTTTTTCGGTCTGTTGATTAAAACTTTCTAATTCTGCCTTCGTTTTGTGTAGAATGCTGTACAGTGTAATATAATGTAAGTTCACATCATGTAAGTTCACATCATGACGTCATTGATTTGTTCCATTGATAAAGGGAGGAGTTATGATTTCCATCTTATGTCAATACCTAGTCTGTTTCTACGAATCTCACGACCTCGTCAATGATCTTATTTCTGTATCTGTTCTTTTTTTTACAAAGACTGTTTTAGAAATATGTTCTACGTGCATCCTCGATTCTCAAATGATCACTAAACACAGCACGAGATATTTCTCAGTAATTGCTTGAATGTTTGATACTCGGCAAAATCTACCCGCCAAAAACGAGTTTAACTGAGAAAGTAAACATAATTATTTCACGAATTTAATTACAAGTGCGCTGAACTTACTATCACGTCGGTTCGAAATAGGTCCTAGATCTGATTTTGAGTTTTCATCAATGATTCCATCTCTGACTTTCCCTGAACTTCTTCAAGAAAACTCGCTCTTGTCCTGAAAATTAGATAGGGAGCTTTGCTTTACAAATAGAAACTTCAAAGAACAAAGGCGTTGAAGTGAATAAGCAGATTCTAAAATTGGCTCCCGCTATGCTCCTCCAAACTGAAGGCTGTTAAAGGTCCCTCTTTCTTCTCTAGTTGTGCGTTCTAGCTTGCATAAAATCGTCCACTTAACTTTGGTCTGAAATGTTTTTAGACTGTGTAAGAAATGTTCCTCTTTCACTGTTAGCAGCTGTCCATAATAGTTAGAATAAAGGAGAATGATTAATTTCACTTACTTCATCGCTAAGATCATTCGTAAAACCTTCCTTCGCTTCAATACCGTTATCCGTGCTCCCCAGAGGATCCTTAGGACTCTACTGTGTATAAATTTGTGGCCCAGAATATTGAAGCAAGAACAAAATGCGTAAAGTTTGGAAAAATTTAACTTCTTCATCATATAGGCTGCACTGCTTCAATCTACTAAGCAGCAGATGGCACAGTTTGATCCATTTAGTCCAGTTTACCCACTCCATATTTTTACTTTAAGACCAAGCTGTTTGGCGGTCTTGTCCAAGATGTAAGAACTTTGAGATCCTGCTTTGAGGTCACCATAAAACTAGTTGACTAAGAGGTATCCTCTATTCCTCTAAGTGATTAATGGATATTATTTACAATGATAAAAATAAAACAATAATAATAATAATAATAATAATAATAATAATAATAATAATAATAATAATAATAATAGACTTAGCGGAGGACGAGGCCTGATTTTCCGGAAAAAAACAATAAATAGTCTAAGATCTAAGTCCCCGAGGGATCATATGTACCTTGGGGCAAAAAAAAAAGAATAATAATAATAGTAATCGTGTAATAATTTCAAACTGAGAAGCACGCAGTAAGATTACATCATATGGGAGTAACAGATGATAAGAAGTTAAACAGGCGTCCATTTAAATCTATGCCTGTAAGGCGCTCACCTTTCCTTCTGTTCATTTTACAGAGAGTATCATAGGGAGTGACAATGCTGAGTCAACCTTTATCACTTGAAATTGCATAATTATTATGTGAAACAACTTGATGTGATACAATTCTGACATACTTCTAAGTTAAGCTCTCCTGAGTGAAGTACGAACTATTGTAATGTTGCAGTAGAATAGAAGAACACTCTTGGCTCATGGGCAACAGAGCTGTGTAACCTCTCTAACACTTCACTTCTGGTCCTAACTTCAGATCTGATTTAAACATATCTCAAAATGAAAGAAATCTTCAATTTTGCCTCAATAAAAGTAAGAATGGTTATTGGCTGAACATTTGATTTGTAGACGCCTTTGTTCAGTCTTTGCGATTTATGTAGATCTCTGAATTGTTGTGTTCAACATCGAGCAGAAATAAATAGCGAGAGATATTTTATAAAAAAAAGAAGATTTATATTTTACAGTTTACCTTTACAGGGGAAAATGGTGGCAGGCTGATCTATGACTTTAGAGAAGGGCAAACGGAAGAGATAGTCCTGGATAACATCGACTATTTCACTCATGAAAAAGAAGCAGGCGGAAGAAATCCAGCACGTGCGTTTCGCATGATGAGAAAGCGAGTTTTCAATTCAACGTACGGGGACAGATTAGCGATACCCAACGTGATTGTCCTAATCACAAAAGAATTCTCTAATGAAGATATGGAAGAAGTTATGGCAGAAGCAGACACCACGAAAGTCTTGGGAACGTCAATCATATGCATTGGAGTTTCTAACGCCGTATGTAGACCATTCATTTTCATACATTAGGCCCAAAATATAATTATTATGCACATGCATGGGAAGATTCGCCCCCGACATTTCGGCCCCGGAACTTTCGCCCCCGGAAGATTCATCGTTAATCCAGCTTCTAGTTTTAGTTACATTTTCATCATAGATCCAGCTTCTGATTTGAACTGTATTAGCCTTAGTTACATTTTCATCATAGATCCCGCTTCTAGTCTTACTTACATTTTCATCCGGGGACGAATCTTCCCGGGGGCGAAATTACGAGTCAGCACAACTGTATCAAATGAGGGCTTGTGCGCTTAGAAAGTTGAGATGACGTTAACCTTCGTGTCCGGACCTGTTTTTGCTGATCCTACAGATTTGAGGCTATATGGGGAGAAAGGGAACGCATTACAGTATTGTGTTTGGCATTACGTGTTAGAGATAGTATCATTTGCACACTGTTTCCAGCTTTACGAATGGCTGACATAATTGTTTCCGACGACATAAGTTCATAGACTTTTGAGAACTCAATAAGTGAGTCATCCAAGTTAGAAATATGTAAAGACCTTCAGCTTCTATTTAGTTCCAATAGCAGAAATTTCTATTTTCGATGGGCTAAGGAGGAGTTCATTTATCGCCATTCAAACCGCAGCTCCTTATAGGCCTACGCAGAGTACGAGAGCAGAACAAGTACAGCAAGAGCAACGCATATCGACCACAAATTGGAACTGTGAAACGAAATGTAATTTGATTGTCATCCGCATAAATCCGATACCCTAATAAATGCATGCTATAGTGGTTTTCTGTACTCTATGATGGAAAGAAGTCCTATCGTCGAACCCTTAGTTGCGCCTCACGTTTGTGAAGTTTTTGGACTTGTAAATATTATATATAATAAGACTCACATTTTAGAATACTAAGTGCGCGGACAGAGTTAAGTAGCAAACCAAGTTACTGGACCAAACTCCAAAACCGTTTCTGGATCCTACATAAAACATGTGAATGGTCGACATTATCGAAAGCTCCAGGTAATTCAAGAAAAACAAGATCATCCACTCTGTGATTGTCATTATAGCTCATGATATCATTCTGAAAAGCATAAACATGCAATGCATTTAGGCATGCGTGCAAACTTATGTACATATGCACATAGGCCTACAAAAAGAGATACATACTTACCCACATGCAATACAAAAATTTAATTATTGTTTGCATAATAACTTTGCAATCGTGTTAGGTAAACGCTACTGCGATGAGAATGATGGTAACTGCACCGCCGTCGGAAAACTACTTTGCAGTATCAGGATTGAATAATCTTTACACCATCGTTGATGAAGTAGCCATGGCAACGTGTAGAGCAGCGAGAAAGCGACAAAATTCAGGTACTTGGTGTTTAAATTTAATGTATTTCTTTGAAATACGCGATCTCCAGTTTTAGGCGTTTTACTTTTTTTCTCTTGAGAATCATTGATCTCACGAACTCGACCTTTTACTCTTTCACTTCAGTATCCTTGACCTAACAATTGCTCGACTTCCTACTTTCCATCTTCAGAATTCTTTACCTAAATTACTCAACCTTCTACTTTCAGCTTCAGTAATCCTTTACCTAAATAACTCGACGTATTCGTCAAAATCTGGGCAGCGACACCAGAAGGAATTGTTTGTGAGCTTCCTCTACAACTGGCATCAACAACAATAGTGTTCTAAGTCCATTGTTAGAAGATCCCCTCAAATATATCTAGTACAACTAAAAAGGCTCATTAGAAGCACTAGATAAAACCATTCTAATCTTTTAAAATATATGGTACATTTATATCTTCTCGTCGACAAGACGGAAAGAACCGACTCACAACACGTCGTAGAGCTTCAACACTTGACCACTAGAGACCTAACTTATCTAATAACAGTTGCTCTGAATGTTAAAGCAACTGTTAAGTTGAAAAGAGTGAAGCAGGAGGATTACCTGGTAGAACAGAATGACTGGTTGGTAAAAAAATTCCGAAGATACGTTGGCTACATGTATCATAAGGAGTTCTAGGTTTATAAAGTTGAAATACATGAGTTCAGGAATTAGTAACCATTTGAGTGAGTTAAGGATAGGAGTTATACGATGATGCATGGATGCGTGGGATCAGTTCGGGAAAGTGAATTTTAGATAAGTTGAAGGCGTTCAATCTGAGTGTATGCGAGGTTTAAGAAAAGGACTTCAAAAGAGTCAAGTTTGGAGTGGACCATAAATTTAGCAATAGGCCTAGTAGAGATATATTTTCAAATCAGTTCATAGATCAAATTCGGCGAATATCGCACGCTTGCATGAAGCACGTGCGCCACTGGTTAGAGAAATGATTTGAAATGATAAGATGGCAGTCAAAGGCGACACAAAGACACGCGTACTGTTCAATTAACGGTGAATGTGAGAGGAAGAATCATTTGACAGGTGAATAGAATTTTGTGACTTGCAGTGGTAGACCTCGAATAATGACTTTGGTTTTGCTAAGGTTGAGGAAAGCCGCTTGGGAGTTTAGTGACGACATCATGTAGCTTAATTAATTAATTGAACGCGTATGCTCCGACATCGACGGTGAATCTTTACTCATAAACTTTAGGACACAGATAGTTCTGAAATCGGGGGAAACTTCAACGCTCCGTGGAGGAAATTCCATTCGAGGATGATGATGATGCGTGTGCGTTTGTCTGTAAATTTGCGTAATTACGCATTACATAATTATAATATTTATTTAAGCATGTGTATTTATATGTTTGGTTGGTTGTAGGCCTACCGTATGTGTGTAAGAATGGTTCACTAGCGCAGTTTCTTATATGGAACAATAATTGTATTTCTGGGATCTTATTTCATTTCTTGCTTCATCTTAAAGATTATGCTGAAGGATCTATTACTTTACCATGATAGCGTAGGGCCTACGCACGCAAAGTTCTAGCGTTTGCCAGAATTTATATGATCGTAATCGTAATCATAAAAATTTGAAATTTCTGAAGCGCTACTCTTAAGCTAAGTCCAAAGCAATAGGGCCTAGCTTGTTAACGAGCGCTGGGTTATATCAGAGAGATGTCCAGAGATCGATATCCAGCGGATGTCTGAGTCCGGTGCCAGAGAGACCAGAGAGAGGCAGAGCAGCTGTTACGGCAGGTCTCGTTGAAGACGATGAAGCTTGTAAGGCAGAGGAAAGAAAGATGTAGTTTCGCATTATGCACTTTTTTAAGGCATCCCTGGTATCGTTTAAACTCAGCATATAATCAAAATAAGCTCATACACTAAACTTGTCATTACATTTGCTGTTACTTTTGTTTCTTTAGCATATCGCCCGTAATGGATTTCTTCATTCTATGAAAAGGAAAAGCCGTTCAGTATCATGCTTCAGTCACTTGAAGAAGAAATTCTTGTCACTTACGTCTCGCTCTGCTGTTTTGTTCACGACTTATAACTTTTTAGTTGCTCTTTTCCTTTTTGAAGGAGACTTCAGTCTCATTCCAGTGAACTCGCATCTTAAGATTTACTAATGATCGTCCAAACTTAAAGCTCAGAAATAACTACTTTAGTAACTACCAGTCACAGTTTAATTAATTCTCCTGTCTTGCAATAACAAGGAGTGGTCGAAACTCCAAATCATGGTGACTATTTTATCACACTCACATCACTCACTCACTCACATCAATGGTACGAACTTGTGCTCCTAACCAAAAACAAGGTATTGTATTCGGATATTTATAAAGCGCTTCTAGCGGGAGGGCCATTCAGAAGCGCTCCCAGTGCGAGAGACCCCGAGAGAAAAAGCAAGTTTTAAGAAAGGTAAAAGAGGAAGAAACGTTACCTGGGAGAATGGAAGAACGAACGAACGGAGGAAGCTCATTCCAAAGAGCAGGGCCAACGGAGGCAAAAACCTAGATTGAGCCAGAGAAGTCCTGACACGGGGAACGAGGAGGTCCAAACGGTCAGATGAACGAAGAGGACGAAGAGAAGCAGCAGAGTGAGGGCGATGAATTAAGTCACATAAATATTTCGGAGCGAAACCAGGTTGAGCCTTAGAGACAAGGATGAGGACCTTAAATTGGATGCGGGCAGACAGCGGGAGCCAGTGGAGTTCTTCTGCCATAAAGGTGGTGAGATGAGAGAATCAAGGAAGACGGGCAATTAATCTAGCAGCAGCATTGAGAACGGACTGAAGAGGAGCAAGACGGACCTTGGGAAGACCAATGAGGAGGGAATTGCAGTAGTCAAGTCTAGAGCAGACAAATGCATGGACAATTGAAGTGAAAATTGGAGATGAGAGAGAGCGACGGAGAGCTCTAAGGCGCCTTATGTGAAAATAGGAAGTGCGAGTGAGTTTGGAAATGTGTTCAGTAAAGGTGAGAGAATTGTCAAGGGTCACTCCTAGATCACGAACGCTAGACGAGAAAGTGAAAAGCGGAAACCTTTGAGACAGCACAGCAAAGTCGAGTTTCTGAAGTTGCTGAGGAGTGCCAAACCAGATAATTATATAAATTGGGTTTTGGACGAATTGAGGGACAGGCGATTGCAAGACATCCAGGTATGAAGGTAGGGCCTAAACCATTCTTTAACACGTGTCACCGTTAAATTGGATGCGGGCAGAGAGCGGGAACCAGTGGAGTTCTTCTGCTATAAAGGTGGTGATATGAGAGAATCGAGGAAGACAGACAATTAATCTAGCAACAGCATTGAGAACGAACTGAAGAGGAGCAAGACGGACTTTGGGAAGACCAATGGGGATGGAATTGCAGTTGTCAAGTCTAGAGCAGACAAATGTATGGACAATTTAAGTGAAAATTGGAGATGAGAGAAAGCGACGGATAGCTCTAAGGCGCCTTAGGTGAAAATAGGAAGTGCGAGTGAGTTTGGAAATGTGTTCAGTAAAGGACTAAAGGTGAGAGAATTGTCAAGGGTCACTCCTAAATCACGAACGCTATAGACGAGAAAGTGAAAAGCGGAAACCTTTGAGACAGCACAGCAAAGTCGAGTTTTTGAAGTTGCTGAGGAGTGCCAAACCAGATAAATTGGGTTTTGGACGAATTGAGGGACAGGCGATTGCAGGACATCCAGGTATGAAGGAAGGCCTAAGCCATTCTTTAACACGTGTCACCGTTATAATAGTATGTGTGCATGCGCTTGTGTTTATGTTTGCATGTACATATATTATGTATGTATCTCTTCATACATGCATGGATCGCCAATATGTATGTAATAAGAGATCATACCTTTTATATGGGCCTATTCTGATGGAGGTAGGAGTTGGACAATTTAAAGGAACCTATACTGATAGCTATTAGAAGTTGTCAGTCGTCTCACAGTTGTTTGGTTTACCCATGGGGTCCGAGGCGTGCTGTTGGAAGTTCTAATCAAACTTCACACGGCAATCAAATATAAGATCCACGGCAATCAAATATAAGATCCTGCAATGCGCATCCGTAGGTCCATATTACACAGTTTGTGTAGTTGTTTTGATGTTGCGCTTGATGAAACTCTTGTACGTGAACTTATCCTGGGTTTTGCTTACAATCAATGAAAAAAATTGAAACACGCATGCATATAGCAGGACGTACATAATTCCATCGAGGTTAACTCGTTCAAAGCACTGGAAAAGAAGAGCATTTGCCACCATTACTTTATATTTCCTCAGAGTCTCTTACATTTATGGTAGGGCTATACTTACTTAGAAATCTGTCACATTAAACACTGCCAAGAGAAACCACACAGGATGTCTTCTAATCGTTATCGTAATTTCGGGATTTCTACAGCGCCCTAAAAGTGAAATCGCGAGAACCAGCGCGTCCTTGAATGTGCGCTAAATGCATCATTTGCTATCATAGATTTACTCTTAAACTACTCTACAGTAAGGCTATTTACGTTAGTTTCGTACAAGGATATAATCCTGTTAAAATTAGATGAAAAAGATATATGTGAAGCAGTCTTGTTGTCCTCGAGACCAAGGTCTTGGTCTCGAGTGCACTCGAGTTCGTTTTTAAAAGTCTTGGTCTTGGTCTTGGTCTTGAGGTTCAAGGTCTTGGTCTTGGTCTTGAGGTTCAAAGTCTTGGTCTTGGTCTCGCAAGACCAAGACCAAGACCGGCTGTCAGTATGAACAGTCATTTAACAGAACTCAAGAATTCTGTATCAAGCCTGCTTGCATCATACGACCAATATCTATGGATGGATACAAGTCTTGTTGGTCAGGAAAATCCATTGGCAGCAGCAACAGTTATTCTGTATCAGACAGTATGATAAACCATGGGAAAATTTCAAAAGGACTCACTACTTTCTGTAGGCTACATTTACATCCAGTGCTTGAAAAGCTTCTGTGTGTGTGTGTCAGCGACTTCAGCACATGTAGAACGTTTTTTCATATGGCGGAATTTTATGAGGCCCACCAGGCACGTCTTGGTCAGAAAATTCTGAGCGAATTAGTTTTTATAAAATACAAAAGGCATTTGGAATAATAGTTTGCATGAAGGACTTTTGAATACAAATTCGGATTTCTCTGCAGTTTGCATTTAAAGTTAATTTGCTTGCAGGGCTGTTAACAATACTGGCAAAATGTATTGGCAATACCAATACCAATACTTCCTAATAAATGTATTGGCAATACCAATACCAATACAATTTTTTTAAAGTATTGCAATACCAATACCAATACTTTTACCAATACTTTTCGATAAATATGTTTATGTTTGTTGACATAATACGTGCTAGCAGTGTCAAGCACTAAATACTATAGGCCTAACAGTAATTTTTGGCAGCGGATAACGTAAACCAATGTCCTTCTCCCCTTGCAGGATATCTAACCCAGAGTACACTGGCCGGCTGCATAACCTCCCAGGGTTTTTGAATCAACCCATTGCACTGCCATGCCCAGAAAACTACGTCTCTTAGTGAAAAAAATATTGGTATCGAGTATCGCTGATTTACAGGCTAAAAAGTATCGGCGATACACAGGCGATACTAACAAAATAAAACTATCGCGATACTGGGTGCGATATTGAAAAAAGTATCGGCGATACCAAGTATTGCAATACTTTATCGCGATATTAACAGCCCTGTTTGCTTGAATAAAATAAAAGACTCATGTTTTCATTAAAATAGCGAATATTCCGACTTGACAATTTTAGAAGTCTTGACCTGATTGCGATTTTTTTGGGTCTTGGTCTTGGTCTTGAGGTTCAAGGTTTGGTCTTGGTCTTGGTCTCGAGGTTCAAAGTCTTGGTCTTGGTCTTGAGGTTCAAGGTCTTGGTCTTGGTCTTGAGGCTCAAGGTCTTGGTCTTGGTCTTGAGGTTTAAGGTCTTGACAACAAGACTGATGTGAAGTATACATGTCAGTGTATTATACATATATATATTCCTTTCAGAGAAATATAAGTACAGGTATGTGTAATTTAAAATAAAATAAAAAATAAAAACCGTGATGATGGGAACTATGGATGGAAATGGGCGGAGGGGCAGACCCAACAGAGAGTGGACAGACGATATCGAAGATTGGTGTAAGCAAGATCTGCACAACTTAAGAATACTAGCACAAGACCGGGGACTTTGGAAAAAACTAATAGATCATGCATTGGACACCTACGGGCCTTCGGCCCACGGATCCTGATGATGATGATGATGTGTAATTTGCGACATGCAGTTTATTTATATATTCAAAGGTTAATAACATAATTAAGTGTATTATAAAAATCACAAAATATTCAGGATATATGAGAATCTTGATTACACATTTTTCGTAATGGCGAAACATAACGTTCAACACTTAATCTAAGTAGATAAGCTAATTCATTTTATTACTTAATACATCGCAAATGCAAAGACAATATGCTAAGTATCAATAGCCTAAAGTAGTCTCACAAAATAACATACAACTAACAGCTCTAGTACAGCAGAAGTATTTGTGAATTTAAGATTTAATAAAAACAGTTGTCAAGTAGCAGAACCCAGAATGAATGACTTTACTTTGTCTATAGTATTTATAGCATAAAATTTCCTTTTAATGACCTGCAGCAATTCTAGTCTAACAATTATGTGAGAAGGCAGTGAGTGAGTGGTACAAAGTTACTATTAATATATGTATGTATCCCAGCAGCTCTATTGCATCTTTTTTCATCTCAAATTACAACTGCTCTCAACTGTATCTATGTGAAACCACAATTCAGTGTAAGGTCAGCAACTAAGTCATCATGTGGAGAGAATCGATGGCTAGAACAATGCTCTATAAATTCCTTTTCTTTTTCAAGTAATTCGTCACATATACCATATCCAAACGATTTTGACAAACATGCTTTTGCATCCCCAGCAGATCTGAATTTGCTAGTATACAGAAACTCCCCATCTGTAATTTTCGGTAAAGGACCTACAATTCCACTAGAATCTGTATACAAGTTCTTTGGAAAACGTTCAATTGATTTATCAATGACACCTGTACTACTAAATCTGACAAAGCGTTCAGACAATTTAGCAATCACTTCACTTCCCAATTTATGATCTTGTGGCTGTGTTCTGGTGTGGAGTTTAAACTGCTTTGCTGAAGAACTGCCCTTGATATATGGTTCATTGCACATATCTTGCCTCTCAACTGCATGAGTTCTTCTGTGTTTCTTTAGATTTCCAGTGTTTGTGAATCCTTTATTACAAACCTCGCATATGTATGGTTTTTCGCCAGTGTGAGTTCTCAAGTGTCCTTTCAGTTGACGTAGAGTACGAAATGATTTCTGACATAATTGGCACATGTATCGTTTCTCGCCAGTATGGGTTCTCATGTGCAATCTCAGGTGACTACCTTGAGTAAATGATTTCTGACATAGCTGGCACCTGTACGGTTTCTCGCCAGTGTGGGTTCTCATGTGCGTTTTCAGATCACTACTACGAGTAAATGATTTCTGACATAATTGGCACCTGTATGATTTCTCGCCAGTATGGGTTCTCATGTGCATTCTCAGATTACTACCTTGATTAAATGATTTCTGACATAATTGGCACATGTATGGTTTTTCGCCAGTGTGGGTTCTCATGTGCGTTTTCAGATCACTACCATCAGTAAATGACTTCTTACATAGCTGGCACCTGTATGGTTTTTCGCCAGTATGGGTTTTTACGTGCCTTCTCATATGACTACCTTGAGTAAATGATTTCTGACACAGCTGGCACCTGTGAGGTTTTTCCCCAGTATGGGTTCTCATATGCATTTTCAGATGACCTGGAGTAAGAAATGATTTCTGACATAATTGGCATCTGTATGGTTTTTCGCCAGTATGGGTTCTCATGTGCGTTTTCAGAGTACCACCATGAGTGAATGATATCTGACATAGATGGCACCTGTATGGTTTTTCTCCAGTATGGGTTCTCATGTGCGTTTTCAAAGTACCACCTTCATTAAATAATTTCTGACATAATTGGCATCTGTATGGTTTTTCGCCAGTATGGGTTCTCATGTGCGTTTTCAGAGTACCACCATGAGTGAATGATATCTGACATAGATGGCACCTATATGGTTTTTCTCCAGTATGGATTCTCATGTGCGTTTTCAAAGTACCACCTTCATTAAATGATTTCTGACATAATTGGCATCTGTATGGTTTTTCGCCAGTGTGGGTTCTCATGTGCGTTTTCAGATTATTACATTCATTAAATGATTTCTTACATAATTTGCACCTGTAAGGTTTTTCTCTAGTATGGGTTCTCATGTGCGTTTTCAGATTATTACATTCACTAAATGATTTCTGACATAATTCGCACTTGTATTGTTTTTCGCCAATATGGGTCCTCATATGCGCTTTCATATTACTACTTTGCTCAAATGATTTCTCACATAACTGGCACCTGTATGCGATTTCGTAAGTATGTGTTATCATATGCACCACAAAGCCACCATCTTCAGTAAATATTTCTCACAAAGCTGACATTGTGTGGCTTCTGTCCAGTATGGGTTTCATATTATGTCCATTTTTAGATGCCTACCACGAGTAACTGACTTCTGACATATATGGCACCTGTATTGTCTTTCTCCGGTATGGGTTCTTGTGGTTTCCATCAGGCTACTCACTTAATTGATTTCCCTGTTGTTCTACATGTTCTGCATATTCTTGATGAACAGTCAGATGATCAAGTTGAACATACAGTTTCTGAAACAATTGACATCTGGGTGGTTTCTTAAATGATTAGTATGTGCTTCTCCAATCACCAGATTCTAGACAAAGTTGGTATTTGTATGGCTCTTGATAGCATATGTTTTTGTACACTTCAAAGTTCTGCTGCCTGTGTAAAACGTTTCTGCAGTTGTTGTTGTCATCGCCTTTCCATTACCAGCAGTGTTCAGTTTATCACATTTATGACGACTTCATTTAACTTTGCATTTCAGGTGCTTAGAAGAAAGGTTTCATGTTTCATCTATCAGAATTCGTTATTTTTTTGAGTAAAGTAAAACAGTCACAGAGAAAAGACCTGATGTCAAAATACTGAAGCTATCCATCCTTTGTAATAATAGCAGACCTTTATGTGTTCTATATTGTTCCCTATTGTTCCAACTGATGACGAAATAGTTGGGTCTAGTGAAAGTTGTAGTAAAATAAATCCAACGTAATGTTCTTGATGAAGATGAATTAGATGAAAACCTCGTATTACAACTGCATTTTGAAGCTCCAGCAGAATGTTCTTCGTCGTCTTGACATACTTGCTAAAATAACAGTAACACCTCAATATTAATGTTTTGAAATACAGAATATAATTTCACTGCTGTTCATTACAGTAGAATGACTGTTCTCCATTTGCAGTTGAGTGACTTGTTAGTCATAATGGCAAGGCACATTTTCAGGAAATCTTTAACTAATTTTCTGCTAAGAATCTGGCTTGTTTGCACCCTAAATATATACAGCTCTGTCTAAGAACAGCCTGGCCTGACACTTGAACTCAGAAGTACAACGTTTCATGAAAAGTCCAATAAGATAATGCAAATTCTCAATCACACAATCTCTATGATTACTTCAGAGTAATTTCCAAAGTAGCATTGCTGAAATAAGATAATTTGCTAACATGCTATCATACTCTCTCATAGAAGATATGATTCAAAACTGAAATACGTAGAAAGAACTACGGAGACAAAAGGGACAAAAGTCAGTTGGTTTAAAAACCTTTCAGGTATGTAGTTTTTATGCATTTTCCATGTCAGGCAATGCAAAGTAGGCTATATAGCTAATGCAAATGTGAATCCTTAATGACACTGGCATTGTTCATGACCATAGCTGCGTTAAAGTGTTTAGGTTCTAGCATTTCAGTGAATATGACGGAAATCGTACATATGGAGTGTGACATCAAATGCATCAGAAACATGGAAAATTGATTTGGTTTCCAACTTATCTATAGATGTCCACTCACTTAGTCAGTATACTTTCAAGCACATGGCAGTGATGTAGTACTCGAGTGCGGGTAAGGACTCGAGTCCAACTCGAGTCCGATCTTTTGCGGACTTGAACTCGAAGCTCCTGGACTCGAATTTGACTCAGTGACTCGGATTCAGAGTCATAGTCTCTGGGCAGAACAGGAAACTGTATTGCCATGTCACCACCAAGACCACCCGACATGCAGGCCCGCATTAAGGGTGCTGCAGCACCCGGGCCCACAGTTTTGAGGGGTCCGCATTCTCGGAAGAACATTAAAACATTTTTGTACTGTCTTGTAATTGGGCCCACGCTGATGGCTTTATAGGAAATCGCAGCACCTCGGGCCCGTACTAGCCTTAATGCGGCCCTGCCCACATGTGAGAACTGACGTGAATACCCAGCTGACCGTCGCTACAGATATTAGCCAGAACAGGTGGAACTATTCCAGCGCCAACCAGTTCCTACCAGCGGACAACAGAAACTAATGAAGTGGAGTGAAGACGAGTATCATGAGTAGTCTGGGGTATAAGGCATCCATATGGGGTTAGACTATGCGACTACTCTTTATGTGATTATCAAACATTAGCAAAAATTATGTCTTAGAGCTGTTGTTGACTTGGTAGCCCCACTTTTAACACTGTAGCTCCACTCTCTTAGTTAAATGCGGATCATGCCAATCACTGTTGTTCTCAAAGTTTTATACTAGCAGATTACTTGCTTGTTTCATTATACTGACATGTTTAAATTATGCTTTAGTCAAAACTTCAAATAACCCAGGGCTTTCTGTATAAACTAATAATTTGTAGCATATACTTAGATTTTAAAAATATATGCCAAAAACACTGAAATTAAACATTCTTGTAATTCAAAATAAGTATTTTGCTATCTGGAATTATGCTAACATTCAACCTTAAATCACTAAGTAAAAAATTACAACGTCGTTTATATTAAACATAATTATTTAATTTAGTCATTTCTGTCAACAATCTCTCTGAAAATATTACTGAAACTAGAAGCTGGATCGTTGATGAATAAGCTTACATTACATAATAAAACGTCAAACTAGAAGTTGGCATGAAGACAAAGACAAATGCCGAAATTATCACCGTCGATGAGCGATGAAAACATTTCATACTTAAACAGAAACTAAAATTTGGATGAACGATGATTATTGTATCACTTATTAGTTATTTAAATGGAAGTGAATAATTTCCGACGCTAAAATTGGGTTTTACCAAACTGAACGTAAGCTTATACATGATCATTCATCAAGTCATTAAATAAATCACAATAATCTACAGGTATCTATATACCTAGACGATATCTATTTAGTAAGTATAAAAAATCAACCCATACATATGTAGAAGTAATGGTAAAGCGCAAAATTTGCATTACTTGTGTAGCCTACGCATTGAACATCTAGTGGTCATCCAGCCATAGACTACGGGGGGGGGAATAAAAACATTAAGCTCAAACCATAATATTAGCAACTTTCTTATTGACCTCGCTGTCACTTATTAAATGTGTTTGTCCGCTAAATTTATAATAATTATGCACAGAGTGGTAGAACTCACAGAGTTATAGAATCTAACCAGGTTTGGCAGTCAAATCGAATTTCCCACACAGTCATCAGCACAAAATGGCGAGCGATTAAAGTCTTGATAACAGATATCACAATGAAAAGTTAACGAGTTTTTCAGAGTATACACTGTCATCTAGGGAATAAATTGTAACGCGCTACAGCAAATGAGAATTTAGGCTATTGTTAGGCTAATTATATAGGTCAGTCATCTTTCTAAAATTTTTAAATGAAGGAATAATGTTACTGAAGCACAAAATACTTTGCCCATATAACGAAACTGAGATAAAGGAAGTTTCTAAAATATCTGGCAACGTCACGTGACGACAGAAGCAACGTATTTTGTGAACGAAACAAACAGACGTATAACAATGGAGTTACTATCATTAAATTTTATTTTCTTTCGGTTTTCGCAGCGCCTACGGACACACTTTTGGGTTTCCTGCAATGCGGACGTTGATTCCAGCGCCAACCAGTTCCCACCAGCGGACAATAGAAACTAATTCGCAATTCTGCTAGTTTTTCAATTGTTATTTGTTTTCACTAAGTGTCTGTTGATGACTGTGATGTAAGCTAATTCTGCGATAGCCGATTTCATCATGCTGAACAAATTAGTTTTTGCGACTTGCTGTTAATTATTGAATCCTCAAAGAATCGCAACTAGAAGAGACTCTATAGAGGAATCCGATCATATTTGGTCTAAAAATTTTAATTATTGGACAAAATCTTTATTACAGCTTCAAGATCGAAGAAAAGAGGAAAATGTTATGCTGCTCATTCATAAGAAGCAAAGTAACATCGAAAAGATCGGAAGGCCTACGATACTGCGAATAAGTGGCGGCGATCTTGTCTGAGAGGTGGGGGGGGGGGACAAAGTCGGTATTCCCTGTCATATTAATCATAAAATGAGTCTATAGCATCAGCATCTTAGCAAAGACTTTGGAATCTTTGGCCATGTCATGGATCAGATCATCTATTGTGATGGAGACAAGAACATCTTTTTCGGAAAACATCAGTATAGACGTCTCTAGTTTGTCATTTCCGAGCGAGGCGCTTAGTTGTGTTTTGTTGATCTTAACCCGTTTTTGCTCAGTGTTCCATTATTGGAACATATTCAAACTTATTTACTTACTTGCATTTTATCGCCATCTAGCGAATGTAACTGATCACTTGCGAGAGTAAACAGTTTTCTCATCTATATCGATTGAATAAAATCATTAATTTGAACATTAGGTGTTTTATAGACGGTTTTTATGAGCAATTGCGAGTGAGAGAACTTTCGAGAAATGGTAACAAAAAGGTAGGGTAATCCTGGGTTTTAGCGTCCGAAATTATTTTCATTGAAACGTTCTAATACAATATACAATAAATAATCATCGTTCATTCAACTTCTAGTTTGAGTTATATTTTAATCGATTATCCAGCTTCTAGTTCCGTGAATATTTTCGTCAATCTTCCAACTTCTTGTTTGAGTTTAACTGTGAAACGTTTTCATCGCTAATGCAATGTAAATAATTTCTGACGCTAAAACCCAGGATTACCAAAGGTACATTTTTTAAAAGTTATTTTAACAAAGATCTTTAAAGAGTTTGCTGCTATTTTGTAGCCTAACATAACTCATACACTCTCATACACCACGATAATTTTATCCAGTTTGTATCTCGGACTTTAGTTTGGAATTTTTGCAAATATACTGTGTGTTCCATTATTGGAACATAGAGCACAAATGGTAATATAGAGATTCTGTGTAGGCCTACCGTAGGCTATGTCGTTCCTATACGTGTTTCATTCCGCTGTTCACATTGTAATTTAATCGTGATCGTTATATTCAGATTTCTTAAGCACTACTGGTAAGCTAAACACAGGGCACCAGCTTATTCATGAGTGCTGCGTCAAGTCAAAAGGGTTGTCCATAGAGAGGGAATCCGAAAGAAGTTCCAAGTCCGGTTGCCAAACTCCCACCAGTACTGCGAGAACTTTCAGATCCATCCTACGAACTCACCAAAACCGCACCACTTGCTATATCTCCACAGGTCTTTCACTCAAAACTGAAAACACTGCTCTTTCACAAATCCTATCCTGATTCCTCCTCCTCTGTCTACCTTCCTCGCCGTCTAAACCCTAAGCACCACCCACCTTAGCCGTCTTCCTGACTGACTCCTTTGGATCTTGACCTGGAACCGATTCGACCCCCGCCTATCGATTTTGATTTGTCTAAGCGCCTGTGAATAAGCTGGTTCCCGCGACTTCGCTTTTTTGGGCGCTGTAGAAATCCGGAGATTACGATTACGATTACGATGGCCAGAGGGACGACAGGAGATGCTAAGGTGTTTTTCGTCTAGGTCCTCTGGGACGAGAAAGACTGGAAGGCTAAGGATTAGATTTCTTGAGCAGATGATGATGGGTGATGGGTAATTTTGGTAATTATATGTAGTTTTGGTGCAGCTGGATTTGACGAATTTATTTGCATGCAAAATATTTATTTTTATTTTTTCATCATGCAGAATGTCAGTGAAGGAAGTTCTTGATCAGTTGGAGGAAGATGGTCATTTTGACAGTGCAGATGGTTTCGTCGACCCTCCATCAGATGGAGACCAGAGCGAGGAAGAGAGTGCAGATGAAGACATTGGTGGAACCGTTAACAATTTGATCGGACGGCAGCTTCGAAGTGCTGCTACTGCTACCATCAAGATCAATGGCGAATGCTCTACTGTTGACGAAAGAAGAGATTGTGAACCTGAACAGTTAACTGTTGCTGATTATAAATCAAACTTAGAGCACAAAGGTGCAATTGAGTCAGTAAAGAAAGGACTTCGGCTACAAAAGAAGCAGCGGCACTGGGTGAACGAAGATCTGAGAACTGAGTAGCCTGAGTTTGATTTACAGCAAAAGAAATATACTGATTGTACAGATGTTTGAGTGTTTCTTTGATGACAATGTATGCAATTTTTTGGCGGACATGACGACCAAATATGCACGTGAAGATAAGGGAATGCATAACTTGGACATTGGATTGGGCGAAATCCGATCATTCATTGGCATTCTCCTTCTGTCTGGCTATGTGAATGTGCTCCGATGGCGAATGATGTGGGAAGTGGATTCAGAAACGTTCAAAGCTGCTGTTTCCAATGCAATGAGACACAACCAGTTTGAGACAATAAAACGTTATTTCCACTGCTCAGATAATGCACTACTTGACCGAGCAGACAAATTTGGAAAGATGCGGCCACTGATGTTTATGCTGAATGAGAGGTACCTGAATCATGCCATTCTGGATGAGCACATGCGTGTTGATGAAAGTATGGCCCTTATTTTGGGAGACACGGAGCAAAACAGTTCATTCGGGGTAAAACAGTACGCTTTGGCTACAAGTTTTGGTGCCTTTGTGACCACTGGGCTACTTGGTACAGTTCGAGCCTTATCAAAGTCATCAGTATGACAAGGATTTGGGTCTTGGTGCCAGTGTGGTTCTAGATTTGATGGCTGAACTTCCTGCTGGCATTCCCTTCAAGCTGTATGGTGATCACTTCTTGACCTCACTGAATCTTGTTGAGTGCTTGCATTTATGGGGCTATGGCTACACAGGCACAGTCATGTCCAACAGGATGGAACGCTGTCCGGTAACAGCAAGTAAGATACTGGTCAAGCAGCCACAAGGAACCATTGACTATAAGCTTGATGCAAAATCAGGTTATATTGTTGTTGCATGGAATGACAATCGGCCGGTTTACATGATCAGCAGTGGTCATGGGGTGAATCCCATTGGATCATGTCTGCGGAGGAAAAGAAAATGTGTCTTCAGGTACCCGATGTAGTTTTGAAGTACATGTTTATGGGAGGTGTTGATCGTATGGACCAGAACATTGGCAACTACAGAGTTGGTGTGCGATCAAAGAAATGGTGGTGGCCAGTATTTGTGTTCTGCATTGAGACAAGTGTGCACAATGCTTGGCAGCTGTATAGAAACACTGAAGAGGGAACTGAGCAGTCCATGGATTTACTGGAGTTTCGGAGAACAATAGTCAAAACTTACTAAAGGCCCATTCAAAGGCTCTGGAAATTACGAAATAAAAAGAATAGCGTATATATTTAAGGATTTGTTTCTTTGCACATAAATACTTAGTTGCGTATTCCTAGGTACAGGCCTGCCAGTCACAGCACGTTTGGAATTTGTAATAATCTATTTCAAACATCCGAAACTACATGCAAATTTTTTTGTCCAATACACGAGAAATTCATCATACTACAATAATTATATATCATAATAAAAGCAACACTACATAATATTAAAGCAAGATTACTAATTAAAATTGATTTGCAACACTGTTGAAACAGAAACTCTATGGTAAATTATTATGCACTGTTAGAAATTACCAAAAAGCTCCAAAGAGATGTATTTAATATAAGTCTGTTAGAAGAAATCTTTCTACATTGATGAACTGTAACTCTGAGAAAGCAAAATTTTTTTTGCCTATTGTCATTATGTGGAGACCATTGTTCCATTGAGTGTACTTGGTTCCAATGACTTATTCACAATCCATGTTACAGCTCTCTGTAATCACAAACAGCAGTGAGATCAACATCCAAAATACAAGCAAAATTAATTTATTAGAAAACACAGCCTTCAATATTATTGCAAGGTGTGAATCCTTTTTAGGCATTCACGTAGGAGATGTGATCAGCATAAGTCAACATACAAGGCATCTGGTGGAGCATAGCCATGGCTGTAACAATGCTCCAGAAATTCTTTCTCTGTTTCAAACATTTCATCGCAAATTCCACATCCAACAGGTCTTGCCATAAAAGAGTCAGAACCTTCAACACAGGTTAATTTCTTTGAGTGAAGTCCTTCAATGGTCTGAGTTTCTGTTGACGTATCTTTACTTCTTTCAGCATTGGGAGCTGGCAGCAACTTGTTCCTCGAGGAGACCTCGCTCTTTTCATAAAGACTACTATCGATCTCTGTCTGAACATCGCTCCCAACGTCAATGTTCTCTACTCTGGTGCGGTGCCTTAGACGTTTATTCAGAGACTGTTTATATTTCAATGCTGTTTTTCTTGACTTATATGTGTACGGTTTTTCTGAAACATGGGATTTCTTGTGCAGATTCAGACGGTTCTTAGTTGTATATGATTTCTGGCATATAAGGCATATGTACGGCTTTCCATCAGTATGTGTTCTAGTATGAGTCTTCAGTGTTACAGCATCAGTGAATGCTTTATTACATATAACACAGATGTACGGTTTTTCTCCAGTGTGGGTTCTCAAGTGGATTTTCAAAGAAGAACCCCGTTTAAATGACTTCTGACATAATTGGCATTTGTACGGTTTTTCGCCAGTATGAAGTCTTTGGTGACTCTTCAGAGAATTTGAATGAGCAAACATTTTCAGACACAATTGACATTTGTATGGCTTTTCTCCAGTGTGGATTCTTTGGTGCTTCTTCAGAGAACCTGAGCCAGAAAACAGTTTCTGGCACAATTGACATTTGTATGGTTTTTCTCCAGTATGGGTTCTCATGTGACTTATCAGCTGAAGATTTTGAGCAAATGATTTCTGACATAACTGGCATATGTAGGGCTTTTCTCCAGTGTGGGTTCTCAAGTGGATTTTGAAATAAGAACCCCATTGAAATGACTTTTGACATATATGGCATTTGTATGGTTTTTCGCCAGTATGAATTGCTTGGTGATTCTTCAGAGAACCTGAGCGAGCAAACATTTTTAGACACAATTGACATTTGTATGGTTTTTCACCAGTATGAGTTCTTTGGTGCTTCTTCAGAGAACCTGAGCCAGAAAACAGTTTCTGACACAATTGACATTTGTATGGTTTTTCTCCAGTGTGGGTTCTCATGTGACTTATCAGCTGCATATTTTGAGCAAATGATTTCTGACATAACTGGCATATGTATGGCTTTTCTCCAGTGTGGGTTCTCATGTGCTTTTTCAGCTGACGATTAGTAACAAATGATTTCTGACATAACTGGCATAAGTATGGCTTTTCTCCAGTGTGAGTTGTCAAGTGTTCATTCAGATTAGAACTGCATTTAAATGACTTCTGACATAATTTGCACGTGTATGGTTTTTCTCCAGTATGCATTCTTTGGTGACTTTTCAGACCACCTGACTGAGCAAACATTTTCTGGCACAATTGACATTTGTATGGTTTTTCTCCTGTATGAATTCTCAAGTGGTTATTCAGAGTAGAACCCCGTGCAAATGATTTCTGACATAAGTGGCATTTGTATGGCTTCTCTCCAGTATGAGTTCTCATGTGAGGCTTTATTTGACCAGACTGTGTAAATGATTTCTGACATAACTGGCATTTATATGGTTTTTCTCCAGTATGGGTTCTCATGATTGCTGGCATACAAACAGTTGCAGAGGCCACAACTATGGCGCGCCTACTTCACGCTTCCCCGGCTTGGTGGGGCCTTGCCACAAAAGCAGAGCGGCAGAGACTTGAGCGCTTCACTGCCATACTCAAGCGAGTGGGCTACCTTTCCGACAGTGTGCTGACTGTCGCGGAACGAGTTGGTCAAACTGAGCACCGACTCCTCCAGGCGGTAATATGGAATTCTGACCACGTTCTCAACAGTCTCTTTCCATCTAGAGTTAGTCTGCGCCCAGGGCTTAGACCTCGTGCCCACCCCTTTCAACTCCCACCGAAAGATGACAAAAACTATATTCCTCGTATTCTATATAATGACATCTACTGAACGATTCAAAATGTAACAGCAATTTTTATAGATTATTTCTCGAATCTGTTATTATTCTTTCCTTTATGCTAACTTTCAATCAGTGTAACTTGTCCACGGTTGCGGTTTGTCAACCAGTACATGATCAATAATAAAACGAATATGATGATATGAAGGGCATTCAAACGGTTTTTCTCAAGTATGCTTTGTATTGCAAGATATCAGGTGCCAAGACTTTGCAAATGTTTACTGACATAATAGGCATACATAGTTCTTTTCAGTGTGATTTCATAGAAGTATCTTCATAACACTGGTTTGTGCAAATTACTTCCGACTTAACTGGCACCAGTAGTTTTTCTCATGCTAAATGCAAATTGGAGTTTCTGCAGATAACTCGAGTATAAGTTTCACAGTTGAGTAAATTGTCTGTTCAAATACTTTCTGATCTGAAATAAAAGTTGAACTTTCACAGGCTACTGACTCTGGATGTCATTAAGCACGACATCGGAAAACTGCAATTTCCTGTAAGTGTCCTAACTTTCTTCAGCCTGGTGTATCACTGCTTGGTTAGCTGACTGTTAATGTTTCAGTTATGATGCATTCACCTGTTCAACAGGAAATACAATAAGTAATTGTAATGGACCGACTTCTAAGGCCTACACTTGTATCCTCCCTCTGTATGGGTTCTCATTTGTTCTTCGAGACTGCTAACTTGTGCAAATGATTCTGACATTTGTGTGACACTTGGATGATCTTATATAATTCATCAGATTACCAACTTTTGCTACTGAGTTATGACATAACTGGTATTTTCAGACTTTTCTTCAGCATAAGTTTGAAAATATATTTCGTGACAATGACAGTATGACATATGTGAAAGCTTTCTGACATGGTAAATGCAAATGCAGTTTCCATTAGTTCTCAGCTTCAAGATTCGATAACCGGTCGCTTCGGGTGAGCAGTGAACATATTGAACTCAAAAAATAAGCTTTTATCTCAGTGCGTAAAACGCAAATATAAATTGAGCAATTAGGAAAAATTGTAAACAGTAAAAAAATAACATACTTCCCTCGGCAAAACCGTAGTTTAGGTTGGTAACTTGTCTATATGATTTTTAGGTTGGTAAGTTATTTCTATGTATTATATTCGGTTGCCACTACACAATCATACAACTTCTAGTTTCAATTTTTATATTAAATATTTTCATCGATCATCCAGTTTCTCTTTAGAGCTATATTTTCATAGACAATCCAGCTTCTAGTTTGAGGCAGCAGTAAGGATAGACAGGGAATCAGACGAATGGTTTAAAATCAGTTTAAAAAAACCATCGAAAATGTCAAGGAATTTGTATATACTTAGGGAGCCTGCTAACCTCAGATAACAACTGCACAAGGGAGATCAGAAGAAGAATTAATAAAGCAAAAGGGATAATGGCAGGATTCAACAACATATGGAAAAACAAAACAATGCTGCACACAACAAAGAAACGAATATTGGAAACATGCGTATTCAGCACAGCGTTGTATGATATGCGAAACCTGGATGTTGGAAAAGGAAGACAAACAGAGGATAATAGCGTTCGAAATGTACTGCTGCAAAAGAATATTACAAATAAAATGGATACAGAAAATAACTAATGTAGAAGTTCGATGAAGACTTAGCAGATCAGATATGGTAGAAACCATAATGAAAAGGAAACTGAAACTATTCGGACATATATGTAGAATGGGCGATGACAAAAAGATAAAGGGTATAATGATAGGAATCACGGAGGCATCGGGGAGAAAGGGAAGACCATGCAGGGAATAGCTACAGGACATCGAGGAATGGTGTGGGATGAATATATAGGAACTGACACACCGGGCACAAGACAGGGAGTCCTGGAAGAGAGTAATCAAATGTGCAGTGGACACCTATGGCTGTCAGCTCATGGATCATGAAGAAGAAGAAGTTTGAGCTATATTATCTGTGACCATCCAACTTCTAGTTTCAGTTTTAGTATGAAATGCTAAATCGCTCATCCACTGCAATAATTTTGATACAAAAACGATATATTTTCATCGCAATTCCAACTTCTAGTTTGAGTTTTATTATGTAATATTTTCATTAATCGGCCAACTTCTAGTTTGAGTTTCATTATGATCACCCACCTTCTAGTTTCGGTTAGGTAGCCGATCTACATAGAAATAATTTACCAACCTAAACTACGGTTTTATCTGCACAGAAATAATATACCAACATAAAATATGGTTTTACCCTTCCCTCTTTGTTGCACTCCCGAAATGTCATCTCAACAGGGAACCAATGATGAAAGTTTCTACAGTGTGTTTAATTAAGATCTTGTTTGTACTGTCATGTTGCAATGTAATCTTACTGCGTACGTCAGTTTGAATTAAAAAAGATTATTCTTATTATTATTATTAATAATGTATTACTCACCTTGTCACCTTGTCACCTTGTGCTGTCAGCTCGTGGAGCTCTAGCGACCGTCCTGGTGAACACACTCCACCATCTCCTATTCGATGACAAGTCTCTCAATTCCGCCAAATTCATGCCAGTTACATCTTGTATCTCATCCATCCATCTCCTCCTTGGGCGACCCAGTCTTCTCCTCCCCTCACCGCACGCCAGCATCATTTCCTTCTCCAGACCATCAGATCGCATAACATGTCCAAAGAACCTTAGCTTCATTCTTGTCGCAGTTTGTTTTAACGACTCTTCATTCTCAACTCCAATCTCCTCTCGTATTGATTCGTTCGTTCTTTTCTCAGTCCAAGATATTCTCAGCATCTTCCTCCATATCCACATTTCACAAGCGTTAACCTTATTTTCCATGTTCTTTGTCATTGTCCACGTCTCGCAACCGTACAGTACCGTAGGAAAGATTAGTGCTCTCACGAGCCTTTTTTTGGTTTCTATGCTCACATGTTTGTCTTTCCATATCTTTTCCAGTCCGGTCATTGCAGCTTTCCCTATAGCAATCCTTCGTTTTATTTGTATTACTACGATTATTAAGCCACTATAAATACAAATTATTTCTATACGAATTTGCAAATTCATACCACTTTTAGCATTAGCGGTCGAGTTATGCCCACTGGCGCATTTTTACTTTCGAATATACAAAATGGCGAGCGATTCAAAATCTGATTAAATCAAACTAAACGTAGGTTTTCTTTGCTAGTTTATTCTGCCACTTGACGAATATTATATACGTAAATATGCATCACAGACCACCGGCAGAAAGATTTCGACCAACTTCTGTAACCCCTATAATTATACTCACGATATATAAGCTGAGTGAGAAGAGGTACTTGTCTCTGATGTCATCAGATAAAATGACCTGAGTGACGAAATAAAGCGATATTGCGAGGTCGATATGCGAGGTGCATTGTTCAAACTGTGGATAAAAGCAACAAACTTCTTTGTCTTCAAGAAAAACAGATTTTAAGATATTTCAGCTACTTGCATCGCTTAAATCAACTAAAAAAGTTATTGAAAATGTGCCAGAAATGCGGTAAATGTGCTATAAATGCGGTACTTGTGCTATATATATTAGTTCGACCAATAATTGTGCGGATTTCTTTAAGCTATAATGAGACATCTTTAGGCAATAGCTATAATAATAATTATTGTAGGCCCTATACTATTTCATGGTCGGGGATCATGACTGAAAAATTCTTTTAATTTGTATTTCTCTGTAGGCCTATTTTGTGCAAAAACCAGTCTTGTTGTCCTCGAGACCAAGGTCTTGGTCTCGAGTGCACTCGAGTTCGTTTTTAAAAGTCTTGGTCTTGGTCTTGAGGTTCAAGGTCTTGGTCTTGGTCTTGAGGTTCAAGGTCTTGGTCTTGGTCTTGAGGTTCAAGGTCTTGGTCTTGAGGTTCAAGGTCTTGGTCTTGGTCTTGAGGTTTAAGGTCTTGACAACAAGACTGGCAAAAACGTTCAAATTGGATTTAGTAAGTCTTACATTTGCATGCTTTATAATATTATTGTCTGGAAGGTCAGAATTTAATTACTATCATTTAATATCAGAATTTAATATCAGATTTTAAATAATATCATCATCTACCTCTACTGATCACCTCACAGGAAATTTCCATTCCAAATTGAAGACTCACCACTTCAAGAATTCCTACCCTGATCCATCTGATCCTCTGCCTTCCAAGCCTTCTCGTCCGCAACGAAACCCGCCGTAACAGCTGCTCTGCCTCTCCCTGGTCTCTCTGGCAATCGGACTCGGACCACCAATGGACATCGATCTCTGGACAAAATTTCGGATACGTCGCAGCGCTCGTGAATAAGCTGGTGCTTTCCGCTTAGCTTTACAGTGGCGCTTTGGAAAATTGGAGATTGTGATTACGAATAACATAGCAGTGTCTAAGCGGTGTCTGTTCGTTGACCGAAGTGTCCCAGCTTCTGATCTGTACGTGTCAGTAGCCTAATTAATTGGGCGCCGTGTTTGCTGTGTCAGACGAAAACACGTGAGAAATTGCAATGTCCACCTAATTCATTTGGCATTGACAAAATGTTCCGGATATGAATCCTTGGTAACAATAGGCCTACTGCTAGATCTTGAAGCATTTTGCAATATTACTTTGTGACTCATTAACTTCGATCAGTTTCCTTATAAAAGCACTTGCTGGCCTTTTCCAATGTAATGGCATTGCATCTATCTGTGCAGGTTTTATGCCAGCAAGCTTCGTTTCTTATTAAGGTTTCAGCCATACCATTATCTTCGTCTAGTTCAGGCACTGACTGGGTAGCTGGCCTATTTCTTTTAAACCACGCAAGTCATTAGGCACTGTTACGTGACCAACATCAACATCCACTCACTTCGAATTTTCAGAAGGAAGTTACTTTTCGGAGGAAGCATTTTGACAAAATATCAGTCTTGTTGTCAAGACCTTAAACCTCAAGACCAAGATCAAGATCAAGACTTTGAACCTCGAGACCAAGACCAAGACTATAAACCTCGAGACCAAGACCAAGACTTTGAACCTCGAGACCAAGACCAAGACACAAAAATTACATTCAGGCCAAGACTTCTTTTCCTTACAAAAAAATTCTCAAGTCGGACTACTCGCTATTTTAATGAAAACGTGATCGAGTCTTTTATTTCATTCAAGCAAATTAACTTTAAATGCAGACTGCAGAGAATTCCGAATTAATATTTACAAAAGTCCTTCATGCAAAATGTTATTCCAAATGCCTTTTGTATTTATAAAAACCAATTCGCTCAGAATTTTCTGACCAAGACGTGCCTTGTGGGGCCTCACAAAAATTTTGCGATGTGGAAAAATACTTTCCATTGGTGCTGAAGTCGCTGACACACACAGTAGCTTTTCAAACACTGGATTTAAATGTACACATCGTTATAGCTTTTTTAAATCCTCCCATGGTTTATCAGACTGTCTGGCTCAGAAAAGGTCTCAGCAGGGCTTCCAGATACAGCATAATTATAACTTAGTTGCTGCTGTCGATGGGTTTTCCTGACCAACAAGACTTGTTTCCGTCCGTAGGTATTTGTCGTAGGTTATGATGCAAACAGGCTTGAAACATTTTTTAATTCTTCAGTTTTTTTAAATGACTTCATATTGACAGCCGGTCTTGGTCTTGGTCTCGCGAAACCAAGACCAAGACTTTGAACATCAAAACCAAGACCAAGACTTTGAACCTCAAGTCCAAGTCCAAGACCAAGACTTTTAGTCTAAAGTCGAAGACCAAGACTTTTAGAAACGAACTCGAGTGCACTCGAGACCAAAACCTTGGTCTCGAAGACAACAAGTCCGCAAAACATGCATTCTACCTACCCGAAAAAAATTTCGATCAAGCATCAGCATTATCACACAGTACCGGTATATTCAAAGTTAGTTGAAACCAATCTGTCATGAGAAAATTATTTACAAAGTATATAATTAAAAGCGAAATTTTTAATATTATTGATGTTGAAGTCAGTCAGCTGCTAAAACCTTTTCTTACAGATTTTTTAAAAATTTTCAAACAATTGTGTTATTAATAAAAAGAAATAAGCATGAATGCACATGTTTACAATACAAAACTATTGCAAAATATAAGCGTCTCTCGCACGTTGTTAACATAGCTTTCTGAAACAAACCCAAAAGTAGCCCAATATTATGCATATTTTGACAGTGCTTTTAAAATAAGTTTTTATTGGCAACTAGCGCAATTATCTTCTATGTTAGTCCATCTACAAACTCTAGAATAAATTATGCTTGTGGTACTTGTGTTTGCATAATAGGCCTAGTATAATGATTTCTAACGTAAATTCCTTTGACTAATAGGAGAAATCTGCGACCAGGGATGGAAGAGATAGAAGGGATAGAAGCAAAAATCATTGAGATAAGATGCAGCACATGCTGCTAGAGAATTGAGTGTAAACATTGGGATATTAAACTCAATGCTATATTGATTAGGTATCTAAAGGAATGTGCGCTACATGCGTCATTTGCCATTAACCAGCGTTACCACTCCTTGGGTTTTTTCACAAGATCTTGGGTTTTTCAATCCGAACTTGGGAAATGGGGTTTTTTGCTGAAGCCCTTGGGTTTTTTGCTTGGGTTTTTTCTTGTTTTATTGAAGCCCTATTTTTCATTATTTTAATCAATTTTGCAACAGTCTGGATGGTCGAGGTCAATAAATAAATGGCGTAATATGCGTGTAAGCGTGTGCTATAGTAGTCTATTGCTGTTTTTAAAATATAACTCTAAAGACTAAATTTGCTATTCTAGTCTACTGCTATATTTAGAAACTATATATATAACTCAAAGACTACAGGAAACGGCAGACTCAGACTGTACTTTTTCGGAAGTTTTCCCGAAGTAATCAGCTGTTGCTCTTTTTTAAAACTTAAGATATAATATTTTGATTTTGATTTTCATCATGGGCTTCTGCATGAATTTTTTTATAGAGGAGGGGCGAAATTTTGTAGGGGGCAAATTTTTTAGGAGGGGGTGAATGACGTTTCTGCATAGAAACAAAATTTACATAGAAAAAAAATTATCAAGAAACTGTACCTAAATAATTAAGTGTTGTTTTCGCATTGAAAATCGTGGTGGAACTGTTGTAATCATAATAATCAAAAGATTTTATTTTTTTTTTAATATTTGCAAAATCGAGGGGTACTCTCCTATGAGTTTCATGGTCTTTATATTTGTTTTAAAAATAAAAAATAAAATGTGCGATAGAAGTAATAATTCACGTGATTCGGACTCTGATGGAAAAAAAATGTATATAAACATTTTAATTTGCTTTGAATATTTACTAATAACTTTTGGCAATTAACGATTACCCATAAAATTGTGAAAATGAAAGATAGAAATGAAAGAACATTTTTCTTACAGGAATTGATATAACTGCATCATACTAGTATATTTTATCCTATAATGAGTGTATTAATTTAAAAATGTTTGCAGAAAAACCATCTTGGGTTTTCTTGGGTTTTTTCAATGTCCTAACTTGGGTTTTTCATTTTTATGAGTGGTAACACTGCCATTAACCCATTTGCCGCCAACGTTGCGAACACGCAACGCTCTGTTTGGAAATTTGAAAAAAATCAAGACACGAAAAATTCACGCAGATTCCTTTTGTCTTACTTCCTGGGTGTTCACGACGTCTGCTGGTATCAAAAATATATTCTTTGCTGTTGTCTGGAATTTTTGTTGAGTTGCGCAAAATTCGTGGTTTTTGACGTCCATAAATATAGTGGTTTTGTTCAAGAATTTTCTTCTGCCATAAGACGTTATATTTCCCAGAAGCGATCCTGTCTCTTTTGAAGTACTTAGGTGAGTATTTAATAATATTTGTTTATTTATTGTATGTCTCATTATATGCCGATACCCCAATGTCCGAAATTTCGATGTTGCTTTTTCGCAACTTCGGCGGAAGACTTTGAAGATATTCTGGACATTGTGATAATATATATGTTACAGGCAATTCGTAAAACCAGGGATTTTGTAAAATCCCTGAAATTTTTAGGTACTTTGTAAAATCCCTGATTCACTCAGGCACTTTACAAAATCCCTGAAAAAACCAGGGATTTTGTAAAATCCCTGAAATCTGAAGACGAAAATTTGACAGATTGCCTGAAATGAAAATGACGAACATAATCGATGTTTATTACGCAAACAAACCCTATTTTCAAGGGATCGACAGTTTAAGATGGTATTTTATTTTAAGTTTAGTTCTCATGTTGTACAACCAGGAATTTTTGTAAAATATCTGACAGTTTATTATGCATGCTCTTATTATATCTTCCCACCAGTAGGAATGATCGCAATACAGTTATCTGATGTCACTAACCGTTTTAAGACGTAGTACTGTCTGTTGGTCTTTGTTGTTGTATTCTTCATCGCTTCTTTCAGCTCATCAATCAAATCGAAGTACGTTTCCTTCTTAATCAGCGCTGTTTTCTTATCGGCATTGTACATAACAAGCAACTGTTCCATAAATTTTACCTCTGTCATATTATGCTCACTATCCATTTTATTTAGAACTGACCTAACCAAAGGATAACCAGAAATGAAATAGTTCTTGCTGGGTTTTAATTTATAGCAAGGGTAGGCCCAGCTAACACACCCAGACGGGACCCAGACGGGACCCATACGGGATCCCATACGGGACCCAGACGGGATACCCGGCGGGATCCCGGCGGTTTTTGTCCGCGGTTTCCGTACGGGACCCATACGGGATATCCCGCCGGGCATCCCGGTTCTTTCCCAGTTCATTCCCAGATGACTAAAAAGTGATACCCAGTTTAGCACAGTTCATGGGCGGCAATCCCAGGGGTCCAGAGGGACAAGACCCCTTTTAACAGTGGGGGAGGACACACCATACATCTGCCCCCCCAATTTTGAAGAAACACCAAAAAAGTCACCCCAGTTTTTTCTCTTTTTGAGCAGATCAGTTCAAAACTCTTTTTGACCAGATCAGTTCAAAAGGGACAAGACCCCCGTGAACAGTAGGGGGACACACCATACATCTGCCCCAACCCACCCCCCAAAATTTTTTTTAGGAAACAGCAAAAAGTCACCCCAGTTTTTTTTATACCTATTTTGAGCAGATCAGTTCAAAACTCTTTTTTTGACCTGATCAGTTCAAAAACGTCGCCCCCCACCTGTCAAACAAGAACTCCACCAGTGGCACAGTTTACAGTATAGTATGCAAACTGTACTGTAAACTGTGCTATATAGTTAAAGCAATAAATAATCAACAAAAGCGTTAAATGACACATCAATTTAATAAAGTCAATTTAATAAAGTAAAGTAATCATGCAGTCGATCTGCTCTGTAATTTCATTTAACAATAATGTCACCAGCAGTATTGGTGAACTCCTGATCAACACTGATCGACTCTGACTCGGTCTCTTTGAATGGCGCCGATTTCAATAGTTGGTGGCCTCCAGTGCCATGATCCCTACCATTACTAAACCAACTGGCCAACTCGTCTTCAACCATTTTCCTCGTGCTGTCCTTTGTAGCAATATTATGTTTTACCGAACCTGAAATTTCAAACATGCAACATTTAGATTTAAAATAACAAGTTACAAAGAACAACAACATTTAGATTTAAAATAACAAATTACAAAGAACAAGAATTAAGAATTTGATGTGCTCTGATTTGTATTGTAAAATGATATTATTCCAACAACTCTTTCTGTTATTAAATGACAATATTTAGAGACACTGCCTGCACAATGTTCAAGATTAGAAAAGTCAAAACAATGTCGAAGATGTCTTAGCCTAAAAAATGCAATAAGTAATGTTTCAATGGTTTAGCACTTAATAAAACAGTCATTAGACTATTGAATGTTTTTATTTGAAACAAGCATAAATAGTTCCCACATGCCAACTGCATCATTTCGTTTGACGTCACAACTTGATGAATTTTCTTTACTATCATTAGCAATATCTCATTTATTTGAGTAACAAAGCAAAACATCCATTGGAAGCAAGAAATAAAGCTGAAATTGATAGCTTGCAATTGAATTATAGTCAGCTGTTCATCAAACTTTAATGAGTGACAAGTTATTAGCAGTAAAAATTACACTTGATTCAAAAAGTATTATATGCAAAATACATACCATAAATGTCGAACAGCTTCAATGACTTGAATGTCCTCTTGCCTCGCTGCCCTGTCACACCGAAACGTCGAGCTGGATCGTTTCCAAAAATGAACTTCATGTTTCGTCTGATGAATTCTCACAAATCATTTCCAGTTATCCACGAGTACTTGTATCTAAACAATAAAAGAAGAAGCAGATCAAAGCAGTTTAATCTTAACAATCTGAGCAGTCTTGTTGTCCAAAGTCTTGGTCTCCAGTTCACTCGAGTTCGTTTTAAAAAGTCTTGGTCTTTAGGTTCAAAGTCTTGGTCTTGAGGTTCAAAGTCTTGGCCTTGGTCTTGGTCTTGAGGTTTAAGGTCTTGACAACAAGACTGAACAAAAGACAAGGAAATCTTCTAATATTGCAATTTGACACGTTTTAAGAAAATGCTGGCCTTTTCAGTTAAATGTCGATATTTAAAAAAATATTTATGTACACATCTAACTTTATGGACACAAAGAAATAGAATTTAATACAACCTATTAACAGCAAGATAAAAAATTGCATGCCCTAGAAATTAGCAGCGAAATCATACACAAGGCTTTAAAAACCATTTAAACAGTAAAAAGACTCACCAATATTTTCACACCAATATTTTCATCGTTGAAGTGTCAAGCACCTTGTCCTCCACGCTCGACAAATCATCCTCGGTTTCGATGGGAAATTGCATGGCCTCAGGCAGCTCCGTTGCCGCAAGTCCGCCTGCTGCATTCAGTTGCCTCGAAATCGACTGCAGCGTAGATGAATGTAGTTTCTGAGTTTGCTGCAACTCCTCCAGACTGGCAAGATATTTTTATCACGAGTCTGCTACTAAAATCGCCACCTACAAAATCAAGTCTACACAGATAACCATCATACTTCGATTTATGAACACTACGGTGACAAAAGAAATCTTCAAAAATGTAGTAAGTGATTAGCTGTAACACAAAAATGTGCTGACACTTTTGATTGCAATGCAAAACTTTTGGGAATCCCCAGTGCTAGCATCCTAAATTCATATTTATCAGTTATGAATTACTACATAAATTTGATCAGTGACTATCGGTACTATGTGTCAACACACTTAAGGGGCTGAAAGGATAAATATATTCAACAGCTTATAATCCATGGCAAACAGTAGTAAAAACAATTTGATAATTTAAAGACACATTCACGATATGACCACACAACTACTGAATCATTAAAAATTGATAGAAATGAAGCAACATAATTATTCCTTATAACAAATCAAATGTGTAACCACTAAAGATAGCTAGATTTTAATCAATGTAACAGAACAAGAAATATATGTTGCCTGATATAAAAGAAAATTGGGTGATACAAGGGAATATTGATAATACCCCAATACTGCTCTAAAGACAATTTTTCAAAGAACCGCTTAGGATCAAATTGGTACCATTGCTTCAGTATTCAACACGTACCAGTTGTTCGAATGACTGGTGTCTTTGAAGCACCAAGAGGCCTTGGTGATTGGCAGTTGATATTCCGAACAGCCTGTATGGTTGTCTGGACGACTCAGCAATTGGTAAAGCCCACTGCACAGCGTTGACTAATGTAACATAATAAAACAGAATGTAATCATTACACCCGTCAATCACACAGGCTGTTACCAAGCTACTAAGAACTAGTGAATGCAAAGCTTAAGAGTGAATCATTCATATAAAAGTAACTAAGAAACCATTTCATTCTACAGAATCATGGTCTTTTTAATATGTTTATTCAACACGCACTCCCGTTTGAAATATTCTAATTGCACCTTGTTTTCGATTAGTTGATTAAGGATTGCAGAGATATGATAACTACATCACAAAGACAATTAAATGGTTGTGTACTTGAAAATTTCTCAGACTAGTCTTCAACGTTGTCGACTCTTGTTGCATGAAGCCCTGCAATATCGTCATTCTCATCTTCAGAGTGCAGTACTTATTGATCTCGACAACTATCCAGTTTTGATGGTCACGGCAGCTGCAATGTTTAATTCAGCAGCAATGACGCTAGTTTTCAAGTTTATTGTAAACGTTCAACAATGTATAAGCTAAATTTAAAGGATACTATGTTCAAATGAAACTTTAAGCTAAATTTATAGGAAGTTTAAGCTAAACGTTCAAGTATAATCTATGAAACTTTAAGCTACATTTATTGGATAAATGTTCAAAATGTTTAAATGAAACTTTAATGTGACTTAACTGAGAGATGTCAACATCTAACACGGATAAACTTGAAAACTAGAGTCACTGCTGCTGAATATTTGTCGATGTGCTTTCATTTAAATAGCCTTATTGGTGTCTGGGCGCTAACTAGTGTCAAGGTCCCTCGTGGAAGGACTTCGATGGCTCAGCATCGTGCTTTTGCCATCCTTGGCCCTTCCCTTTGGAATGACCTGCCCCCTCTCTCCGTAGCAAGATATTGCTTGGGATCTCGCCTTCTTCTCTCCGCTGCCTAAAGACCTTTCTTTTCCCTCGGGGCTGACACGCTGGGAGCGCCTCTGAATAGTCTATGCTGTGAGAGGCGCTTTATAAATAATCATATAAGATAAGATAAGAAGGTGCGACCTCTTGTCACACAGTAATACATAGCCCCTTGAATTTGAGTCAGACCATAACATTAGGACCCTCATAGCGCAAGTTTACCGTACAGTTCATAACCCTAACCAGGGCTGTAGTCGAGGGTATACGCGGGTATACACTATACAGTGTGTACTCACCTCTAGTAGTTATATTTATTTATATACTGTAGCGTATACTCACAAAATACTGTAGTGTATACTCACCTCTAATTTGTTTCGGAAAACTAACCGGTAGCGTGTACTCACCTCTAATTTTACCACTACAGCCCTGACCCTAACCCACTACAATCTCCGTTTCGTCTATCCCGACCACAATTAAATACAGCATAAACTGTTAATGTACACAGATATAGGTTCATTAGTATAATAAATATAACGTAATCTTACTTTTCACAGAAACAAATCGCGATCTGTCAAATATTTGTACATTCGAAACGACAGGCACACAAAATGGCGGACTGGCGGTAGAAATACGAATACCGGTAGGAGGCGCCACTGACACGGGGTGGACCGCAAGGGTCCCGTGTGTATCCCGGGGACAAAAACCGCGAGAATCCCGTACCGTCAAACCGGATGAATCCCGCAAGGGACCCGTGCGGGTGTGTTTGCTGGGGGCCTACTCGTCTGACCACAGTCTGTTAACCTCAGCCAATCGGAAAATATTTCGGTCAACTTCTAATTGTTGCGACGGCACATCAAAGAATTATAAGTAAATAGACAATCAAAGTTCAAATAGGGACAAATTTTTCAAAGGGAAAGTGCAGTTGTCGAGCCGTATTGTTTACTAATTTGTGAAGTATCAACAACTTCAATTATCCTGCAACTTCAAAGTCTACTCTACTGAATGCTGCAAGACAAATAGCGGCAAATTTTTCAAAGGGAAAGTAAAGTTGTCGAGCCGAATTGTTTATTAATTTGTGATGTATCAACAACTTCAATTAATTTGCAACTTCAAAGTTTAAATTTTTCAAAGGGAAAGTCAAGTGTCGAAACCATTCGAGTATGTCGTGTGACAACAAAAACTGATGTAGAACTGAACTTAAAATAAAATACCATCTAAAAATGGTAATCGTTTGACTTATAACACGTCTTTGCATAATAAACTGTCAGACATTTTACAAAATTCTAGGTTGTACATGAGAAGTTGAGAACTAAATTTAAAATAAAATACCATCTTAAACTCGATCCCTTGAAAATAGGGTTTGTTTGCGTAATAAACTTCGATTATGTTCGTCATTTTCATTTCAGGCAATCTGTCAAATTTTCGTCTTCTGATTTCAGGGATTTTACAAAATCCCTGGTTTTTTCAGGGATTTTGTAAAGTGCTGAGTGAATCAGGGATTTTACAAAGTACCTAAAAATTTCAGGGTTTTACAAAATCCCTGGTTTTACGAATTGCCTGTAACATATACACATTGTTGCGTTTTCGCAACTTCGGCGGAAAACGATATATGCACAGTGTGACACCTATAGTGATTCAGATAATCTTATGTCAGTTTACGATTACTTAAAACAATTTCAGTTTAGTGATTCATAAATGATGGCGTGCTCAGTGCTGCCACTCTTCATTGGGCATACTTGTGAAAGATGCAAAATGAATTTTTCATAGAAGGCTGAGGAAGAAGTTCTATTGCTTGAGGGAGGCCGTCCCAGTGATATTTGAAGAAGATGATATCACCACCCCATCCTAAGTTGATTAGCAAAGCGATAGCGAACATTTTGACGAAAATTAGCTCATGACTACCGATTTGATGCCAGAAGACGTTGCCGGGCATGTGGAAGTCCATTGCACTAATGCATCAATGTCAAACCAACGGTCACCGCCCACTAGGCATAGGCTACCTCGCGTGAAACACAATCGAAGTCAAGAAGAAAGCCACGGGTGTCAGCAAGGTACAAGTCTTCCAGGCAGCAGCATGCGGAAAGGTTCGACGAACCACTGCAGCATGTTTATTCGAAGGACACAGCTCCAGAATATCTTCAAAGTCTTCCAGGCGGCAGACTGATCTCGTGTCCGATACTCATACGCCGATGGAAGAGTCAGTGGATTGAACGCCCGGGCCTTGCCGGCCAAGAAGCAACGACTACCTTCAAATCCGCCTAAGTCTTCTAAGCCAACGAAAGAGGATTGGCAATGCCAAGAACCATAATTTACATTGAACCCTGTCAACAAGGAGAAGATGAAGATGTGGCAGTTGATCACACAGGTGATAAGCAAGAGCGAGTCTTTGAAGAATTTTGGGATGACGAGGTGTTTAGCCTGATAACACAGAGTACACTGTACACAGCACTGGCGTACACTTGTCCAAAATAGGGGCGGGGGTATTTGGGATAGGCACTTGTTGCATTGAATGTACAGTCCACCCCAATTATTGGGGGCACGCAGGGCCGGATTAACCACGGTGCTGATTGTGCTGCAGCACAGGGCCCCCAAATTGTAAAAGTAAAAAAAATAAAGGATTAAGGAAAGAAACAGTGCAAATTGCAATGCATTATGCATAGCAATCATAGCTATGACTAAATATTGTTCTTTGACAGACTATGTTCTTTCCATGTCAGTGCGTGAGTCGTGATCTCGTGACAATCGTCCTATCTACTTCTTGTGTGCTGTAAAGTATAACAAGTTATGTGTCGGGTTATTGTATGTCTACCTTGCTTCTTAAAATTGTGAGGGGCCCCGTCATTTGATCAGCACAGGGCCCCCAAAAATGTAGATCCCTGCCTGGGGGCACGTGTCCCGGCTGCCCCGGCTCTCCCCCAGAGTCTACGCCTATGATGCACAGCATTGCACATCATAGCCAAGAACGAAGATGGTCGTCGACTGCGTTGTCGGTTGTGCCACAGAACCACGTACTACACGTGTATCGCATGCACATCAAGTGCCTTGCTCAATACCATGGAAACAAGTGACATTGAACTTGATTCAGTTTACAGCAAGTACAAATTTTTTATTGAAATGAATGCGAACACAATCGATAGAACATTATTATAATAAACAAATACATCTTTCCCGCCGAAGTTGCGAAAACGCAACGTCCTATATAACTAGGACACTACATATCTATAGTTCCAATAAAAATGCACTGTCAGAAGTTTATTGGCATCATATTGATGACCTAGTATCAGTTACAGCTTAATCCGGTGGCTATTTCTAATAGCGGTGGTAAATGGGTTAAAGGTTTACTCCTAAACTGCTCTACAGTAAGTTTGCTTGCGTTAGCCTACTTTGGTACAAGGACATAATGCCCTAATCCAGTTAAAATTATATGTCAAAAAGATCAACACGTAGTATAAAATGTCAGCATATTAAACAAATATATTCCATTCCGAGAAATATAAATATGTTCAATTTACGACATTCAGCTTCTTTATTTAATGGCTGAGAACAGAAAAAGTTTATCAATAACAATCCGTAAAGGAAACAAACAAACAACTATTCAGGATACATGACAATCTTGATTACACGTTTGTGTTTTGTAATGACCAAACATAACGTCTAACACCTGATCTACATGGAATAGGTTGATTCGTTTAAATATTCTGGAGGGGAGCACACCTGCTTCTCATCATACGGCATCATTGCCTAAACTTCTCTCTTTCACGCTCAGAGGGTTTCTGTACAGCCCTGCTGAGAAAAGCGCTTTATAAATGTTCAAATAAGACAAGATATTAATTAATCAATTCTGTTACATAATTCTGTTACATAATTACATAATTACTTAATCAATTCTATTGCATAATTCTACTACATAATTAATTAATCCTCTCTGTTGCATAATAGCCTACATCATGAATGCCAAAATAATTTATCTCTACGTCAACTACTTTTGTCGCCATAGGATGTCGTTAAACTCTAGATCTATCCATTATACAACAGGTTAAGTATCAACAGTCTAAAATAGTCTCATAAAAATGATTTACAGCTAATCGCGCAGTTAAACATCCAGTCGAGCAGAAGTATTGGCAATCTTCCGAAGTCCGGTCCCAAATTATTTCACAGCATTTGTCTCACCGTCACTTAACAAACCGTTCACATCGACTACTAAATATTGTAATTGGCGCACAGCATTTGCAGATAACTGCCGAAAACGTTCGGTCTCAATAATGGATTGCCGATGTATTTGTGCGGCTAAATTTAATATTTATCAATAAAATTGTAAAATAGTGGAACCTAGAATAAAAGAGTTTACTGAGTCTTTAATAAGTATACCCCTAAAATTTCATATCGATGAACTGCAGCATTTATACAGTCTTACAATCATGTCAGAAGAAGACAACACCCTAGATATGTTATGCCTATAAGGAGGCATTTTTGGATTATCTACATCAGAATGCCTACTGTCTAAATATTCTGAAATAAAAGTGGTACAAAGTAACGATTCATACATGTACCGCTATGTATCCTTCTGTGGCATCTTTTCATTTGAGAAATGTTTTCAACTGCAAGTAAGTGGAATCATATTTCAGCTCAGGTCAGCAAATAAGTCATCAGGTGGAGAAAATCGATGGCTAGAACAATGCTCTAGAAATTCTTTCTCTATTTGAAACAATTCGTTACATAAACCACATCCAAAAGATTTTGACAAAGACGCTTTTGCCTCCACAGGAGACTTGAATTTGCTAATATACAGACATTCTCCATCTCTTATTTTCGGTAAATACCCTGAAATTCCACTAGATTCCGGATATATGTTCTTTGAGAAACGTTCAATTGGTTTATCAATAACGCTAGTACTGCTAACTGTGATGAAATGATCAGACAGGTTTGCAATTACTCCACTTCCCATTTTAAGATCCCGTGGCTGTGTTCCTGCATTTAAGTGAAACTGCTTCACTGAAGAACTGCTCTTCTTGGTAGAAGGTTTATTACGCATGTGTTGCTTCTCAGTTGCATGAGTTCTTCTGTGTTTCTTTAGATTTCCAATTTGTGTAAATCCTTTATTACAAACCTGACATATGTATGGTTTTTCTCCTGAATGAGTTCTCATGTGTTTCTTGAGATCACAATGATTACTAAAGGGTTTCTGACAAAACTGGCACCTATGTGGTTTTTCGCCAGTATGGGTTCTCATGTGCCTTTTCAGGCTACTATCATCAGCAAATGATTTCAGACATAACTGGCATTTGTATGGTTTCTCGCCGGTATGAGTTCTCGTGTGAATTTTTATTCTACAATGATTAGCGAATGATTTCTGACATAACTGACACCTGTATGGTTTTTCGCCAGTATGGGTTCTCATGTGCCTTTTGAGGCTACTATCATGAGCAAATGATTTTAGACATAACTGACATTTGTATGGTTTCTCGCTGGTATGGGTTCTCATGTGCATTTTCACATGACTACGTTGAGCAAACGTTTTCTGACATAACTGACATTTCCATGGTTTTTCGCCAGTATGGGTTCTCATGTGCATTTTCAGAGTACCACCTTGATTGTATGATTTCTTACATAACTGACATTTGTATGGTTTTTCACGATTATGGGTTCTCATGTACATTTTCAGATGATAATCTTTAGTAAATAATTTCTGAAATAATTTGACATTTGTCAATTTTTTAGTAAATAATTTCTGAAATAATTTGACATTTGTCTCTCGCCAGTTTGGATTCTCGTATTTGCTATCAGGTTTCTCACTTAATTGATAATTTCACTGTTTCCTCCAGTATTGGTTCTTTGATAAGCTGTCAGATGATCTCATCGAGTCACTACGCATACGGTTTCTTAAACAATTGATATTGATGTTGTATTTTAAATGATTCTTTTGTGCTTCTCCACTCACCAGGTTCTAGACAAAGTTGAGATTTGTATGGGTTTTGATAAGCTTGAGTTTTGGTATGTACTTCAAAGCAATTGCCTGTTTAAAAAGTTTTTGCAGTTGTTTTCACAGCCGTTCAACACCAGCATTGTTCAGTTTCTCACTTTAACGACGATTTCCTTTTTATGTTTGCGTTTCAGATGCTTTCAGAAAGGTTTCATGTTTCAATTGTCAGCAGTTACTTTTCGAGTCAAGTAAGAATTAATCACATAGAAAAAACTTTGTGACGATATACTAAAGCTATCCAACCTTTGTGTAATAGCACATTTTTATGTTATTGTTCAGTTTGATTTCAACTCAGGATGAAATAGTTGGCAGTAGTGAAACTTGTAGTCAAATAAATCCACTGTGATGATCTCGATTAAGATCAATGAGGTGCAGACCTTGTCCTACAACTGCAATTTGAAGCTCTAACACAATGATGCTCATCGTCTTGATATACTTGAGCTACAAAGAACAGTAAAACCTCAATATTAATATGTTTCAAAATATACAAAATGGTTTCATTGCAGCTCACTATTTAAATTGAATGAATGCTGTCCACTCACAGTCGCCTCGACTTGTTAGTATGACTGGTGCATGACTGGAAAGGCTCAGTTTCAAAATTATTTAACTAATTTTTTATGATAAATTTGTCTTGTTTAAACCCCTACTATTGCAACTCTGTCTAAAAACAAACTGGCCAGACAACTGGACGTAGAAGTTCACCATTTCATGAAAGTCAACTTAAATCATCCCAATTTTAAATCACACCATCTCATATCTTCATTTCTAAAGGAATTTGACATATTCGAACAATGCAGACCTGGGAACTTAGCAAAGTTATTAAGTGAAATCAGAAAAGCAAGAACACAGATCCTGGGGTTGATAGAGGTCAGGTGAAAGGATGATGGTGATTCAACGGTCATGGAGTAAGGGTTATATACTCTGGAGTCGATGAACACCCGATACGAGTCATGGCGGCTAGTAGAAAGGACTGCAGGAAGAGAGGGGAGCTTCTGAGAGGAAGACTGAATTTCAATTTGAAGCTCTAAAACAAAGCTCTAATACATTACAAATCGCCTAAAAAACGGTCAATCCTGTCTCTGTCCCTCTTGTTAGTATACCCCACCAGGCTGGGCAGGCGCATAAAATAGGCGCCACCGTTGTTGCCATGGTGACATCACGTCGTTTTATTCCTGGGTCTGCCTAAGGGCGGAATACTGAAGAAAACAAGGAATGTGTAGTTTTACCAGAGGTGGGCACTAAACTATTTTTGTTAGTTAAACTAAAACTATTTTCCAACTGAAAAAAAATAGTTTAACTAAAGTTGGCAACTGATTTTGGAAATTAGTTAACTAAACTAAAAAGTAGTTAAACTTTTTCCAACTGTTTATGACAAACAATTTCACAACTAGCATATAGGCCTACAGCATACAGGCCTACAGCATACAGTAGCATACAGTACACTTTTAGTATACTGTAATAACGCAAAGCGTCAATGACAATTTCACCTTCAAACTATGCAATGCTTACTGTTCTAGCATACAGTTACAGGTGTACTGTAAGTAGTGTATGAATTTGAAAACGTTAAAACCATGCAGAATTAAAATGGTTTTTGTTGACAGTGTTCAATGTTCACTGTTCACTGTGGGAAAATAGTTGCATATTGCTGATTTTTTAAGTTAAACTTTTATCTAGCCACTAAAATTTTTTAGTTAAACTATTATTTTAACTAAACTATTTTATTTTAGTTAAACTTCATCCTTAACAAAAAAATTTAGTTAAACTAAAAGTTAGCAACTTTTTAGTTAACTATTGCCCATCACTGGCTTTTACAGAAGAAATGTCATAGAAAAGAAACTTCTTCAAACATGATGTGCAGTGGTGATCTATTTTAATATTTTCACATTATCCCACATAAGTGATTTAAAGTAATGCATACTGAGTTAGTTTTGAAATTTTTCAGGTATGCAATTTTTCTTGTACTTTACATGTCAGAGGAGTGCAAAGTATGGTAAATAACTACTCCAAATAAACTGTGAATCCTTAACTGAATGACAATGACATGGCAAGTGGCTATAACTGTGTTACATAATTTGGAATCGAGCCCAGCTCTTTTCGTACCCATTACACATACTGACCATGTATGATATGTCATCATATATTTATGGTATTTTAATCTTTGACTAAAGTAAGTAAGTAAGTAAGTAAGTATATTCTTTATTACACCATTAGCAAACGCACAATGGGACAGAAGCTAGAAGCATTGATTGTAAAACATTGAAGTAATAATAAATCGAAATAAAAATGATAAAATAAGTAATAAAAAAGCAAGTGTTTTCTTATCATTTATGCAGTAATCTAGCAATGTAACCCTTCCCCGTCAAAGGATCACATCGTGGTATCTCGCGATTATGTCGGCGAGGACGAAGATAATATCCGGTAGATCGTATCGGAGGGAGCAAATCATGGAGGACATGCCCTGGGTTCTGAAGGATTGCTGCAAAGAGAGCATCGTCCGCCTTAGAACACAACAGGTCAAATGTAGGAGTATCAGTTGGCAGATACCCTTGTCGCTTAAGCTTACGTATCAAGGCAGAGAGACGTTCTCTCTCAAGACCATTGGAAAATCCCCACCAGACTGGAGATGAGTACAACATTCGTGCCACTGTGGTGGAACGTGCAACATCATGAAGGCGGCTTCCAGTTAATCCATGCGAAACCAGGACTCGCAGAGCAAAAAAGGATTGTTTAGTTTTACAACAGATGTTGTTAATGTGCGAGGAGAACCCAATATTTTCAGAAAGAGTGACTCCCAAAATTTTTATTTCATTTACACGTACGATCCCAGCAATGGGCGGAGGGGTATCTAGAATTTTGGTTCGAGGACGCCTTATTATGATTTCACAAGACTTACTATGATTTAAGCGCAAGTTGCAATTTCTGGCCCATTCAGCTATGTGGGCAAGTTCAGAGTCAGTGGTCATTATGTTTGAGGCAGGAATTATCAAATAGCAATCATCTGCGTATTTGAATAATCGGTTCCCTGCATGAAGCAATTTAAGTCCAGAAATGGCGGCCAAAAAGTGGATTGGTCCAAGCCCTGACCCCTGTACAGTGCTAGCATTTATACATTTGTATGGGGAAATGATACCACAAAATTTAGTACAGTGCACTCGATTAAAAAGCAAAGAAAGCACCCAATTGTAAACAAAATCAGGAATTAACATGGAGGCTAACTGCTCTGCAAGGTAATTATGCCTTACAGTGTCAAATGCCTTGGAAAAGTCAAGAGATATCATGCGGGCATACGGCTCGCATGTAACTGTTTCTAGTAAATGATCGGTTATAGCTATCAATGCCGCCGAGGTCGAACCAGATGGCCTGAAGGCATATTGGTCTGAATAAAGACTATTTTCATTAGGGTTTGTAAGGATTGGATAATAGTAAAAGCACCTTAATGTCAGTATAATCAGTGCTTTTTCTAGAAAAAAAAGGTTCCGGAACTGAACAATAGGTTCTAGAACTGAACAATTATAGAAGGACTAAAATCGCGAGAAAAATGGAATTGGGAGTTGGGAGGGGTCTCAATAAACACTGAAAACAGTTCAGAACACTGAAATTAAATTAAAATAACAAAATTATTGTTTTTATCATTAAAATGAATCAATTATTTTGTAGTAGCTGAAAAAAGGTGCCAGAATGCCGTTCTGGCTGAAAAAAGCACTGAGTATAATACATTAGCAAAAATGGTGTCTTGGAGCATTTGTTGATTTGGTTGTTTTTCTTTCTTTAAATACAAAAAATGTTGACATCAGTGTTTATGCAAACCATGCACTCAAACAACATTAATCACTTCCCTTCAGTTTCTTCAGTGCATGTTTAAGCAAGGATGTAGTCATAATTTCAAATAATTTCATTTCTGTATAAACCAATAATTTATTATTATACTAAGGTATTTAAAATAAATGCAAAAGAAACTGAAATTAAACTTCACGCAATTCAAAAATAAGAACTTTGCTATTTAGAATTATTGCCACATATAACGCTAACATTGTTAAAGAACAAAATACAACATCATTAATATTAAACATGTATTATTTAATTACTTCATTTCCTGTCATCAGCCTCTCTCTAAGAAATAAATTGAGAGTATATTATGTACGTTCATAAAATCAGTAAATAAATCACAATCATCTGTATATCGACCCAGGCGATATCCATGGAACAGGTAGAAGCCATGGTAAAATAATAATAATAATCTTTTTCTTTATTAATTCAAACCGACAAACGCAGTAAGATTACATTGAGATATGAAAGCACAATTATCAATATCTTAACTAAACACACGTTATGGCAGCCATGCAAGGCGCCCGTACGAGGTGGTTGCGGGAATCGAACCGAATACTGCTGCTCTCCTGCTGCTCTCCTGCCCACGAGTCTATTCTCCCTCCCAAAGCATAAGATTACATAAATTATCTGACTTTACATTATTTCTTTACGAATGTTGACCTGTGAATTATAAAGGGCGAACATGTACAATCGGGGTGCCTATGTACTATCTGGGTGGCTGTCTTTGCGTCGTGAGGGTCGGTTAGGGTCAGGGTAAGCGTCTTGAGGTTGGGCTTAGGGTCAGTGTAGCCTATGTATTTGTGCGACTAAAAAAGCTATACCTGCGAGTGGAAGCTGGATCTTAAAATTCAGGGCTATGGTTAGGCACCCCGACTGTACATGATCGCCTTATAAAGAACGGTGCATGCCAAGTAACTGCGACTAACGACATCTATTGGACTAATGTTAGCCGGAATGACTAACCATCCATCCATCGTCTACGGGGGTATACAACATTAAGCTCACACCATACTGTTAGCAACTCTCTAATTGACCTAACTGTCGTTTATTGCACGTGTTTGTCCACTAAATTATATGCAAAAAGTTATAAAATCTAACCAGGTTTGGCATTAAGTCGAATTTCCATATAATTTGGTTGATACTGTCATCAGTACAAAATGGCGAGCGATAAAAGTCTCTCACAACAATAGTATGTAGTCTGGAGTTTTCGAAAGTATATCCTGTCATCTAGCGAATACATTTTAACGCGCTACATCACCTAAGATTTCGTAATTGTATTGTATTTTCGTTTATTCAAATAGATAGTTGTCAGAACGCAACTATTGACAATAGGATAAAATGTACAATAAGTAAAACAAAAGAGGATTAAAGTGTTAATTTGAAATAATTGCAATAATAGTTCTCAATGTAATCAGTTAAAGAAAAATTAGGAGCAACAATGATATAGGCATTTATTGACTGGTTTTGTGATTAGCGCTTGTTATTATTCAACATTTTTCGGATAGAGCATTTCAGAAACGCATCTAATAGTATCTACACAAGCTATTGCTTTCAAGTGAATACTACAACTCGTGCTGAAGAAAAGACTTCCAAATCCAAATTACGTAAAGAATTATTTGCGCATTCTGGGGATTTGGAGAAGCACGTAAGAACCAATTTTAACAAAATATCACATAAACATCAATTACTTCAGGAATCCTGCGCTCAAGGTGAAAATCTGACAACTCATACAAGGAACCAAACCATAGATAACTGCATTTGTCAGTTATGTGGGAAATCATTTACTAGAGTAAGTAACTTGACGGTTCATATGAGAAAGCATTCTGGAGAAACACAATACAAATGTCAGTTATGTCAGAAATCATTTGCTGAAGGCAGATATCTGAAGCTTCACATGAGAACTCATACTGGAGAGAAACCATACAAATGTCAATTATGTCAGTAATCATTTGCTGAAGGCAGTACTCTGAAGGATCACACGAGAACTCACACTGAAGAGAAACCATACAACTGTCAGGGCTGTCCAAAAACATTTGCTAGAAGTAGTCATCTGAAAAAACACATGAGATCCCATACTGGAGAGAAACGATACATATGTGAAGTTTGTCATAAAGGATTCACACAACCTGGAGATCTAAAGAAACACTGTAGAAAAACTCACCGTAAAAAGCAGCACATGTGTGAGAAACCTTATAACAACAGCTGTTCTTCAACCAAGCAGTTCAAACCCCAAGCAGGAAGAAAGCCACAGGATTTTAATATGGAAAGTGAAGTAGGTGTTCGACTATCCAGCCATTACTTTATGTTTGGTAGTCCAGGTGTCACTGATAAACCACTTGAACGTTTGTCAGGAAACGTGCATTATGATTCCAATGATTTTAGAAATTCTTTTGCAAAAATTACTCATGAAGAGTGTTTTCATATTAACAAATTCGAACCACCTGAGGATGCAAAACTTATTTATCTGGTAAAATCTTTTGGATGTTGTTTATGTGATGAAATGCTAGAATCACAGAAGGAATTTCTAGAGCATTGTTCTAGCCATCGCCTTTGTCCACCTGATGACTTATTTGTTGACCATTGTTAAAGAATGAAGAATGATTGAAAGACTTAATTGTGATTTGAGGAAATAAAACGTGTTAAAGAAGTGCCGAGATACATAGATGCAAAACTTAATGAGTTTCACTTTTATTACGAAATAGTTTGATGTAATCATTCTGGTATAGGGAATCAATTAACAGAGGATGATCCTTTTCATAGGCACTGCATTTCTAAGGTGTTCAGTTCCTCACCTTATTGCAACAGCATAAAAACTGCTGTGGTTCTTCAGAATAGAATTTTATATACTGGAGTCCAGGGATGCAGTTAAGTGTTAGAGTTTGGGTTCCACTCTTTAAAAACTAACTTGACTGTTTACGTATTGAATTTGTCTATGTTGCACATCGATACTTATTACTTCTGCTGGACTAGATAATGTAGCTCTGGAGCTGTCGGCTGTGCATCATTTTGTGAGACTTTACATTAGACTATTCCTGTTATACTGCATTGATGTATTCAGGGAGAACATTTATTTGCTTATTCTACTTACATTAATCCTGGATGTTATTTTTTTCCCACATAGGTTAGCATGCATTCTGAATCATTGGTATTTTGTTGCTTTTGATGGTTTTATGATTCATTTGATTCCATGCTTCACCTCTAACTGAAATTGTGCACTTAGCGCTGCATACTGATCCTAAAAATCTAATTTTAACTTGAGTAGCAAATTATTCTTTCGAGAAATTAAATTAATCAACTGTAGAGCAGCTTAAGAGTTAGTTGCTAATGTCATTTGACTTATGTAGCACTAACATTGCATAACTGCATGACTGCAGGTGGCTATTAAAATAAAGAGGAAACTAAGCTCAAATCTTTGTAAACCTCCTAAAGGTCATCTGCCTCAGCCGTAACGTTTAAAAGGCGATGAATGTTTTCTGTTGGGCATGTTGCATATGTGTTGTTTAACATCACTCATTAAACTGTGCAAATGTGTTTCTCAATGTTTGACAAGTATGACACATGCGAGTTGACTATCACACACCCACACAAGCACTCACTCACACAGTAACACATGAGCACATACACACAGAGTAAAACATGAACACACGCATAGAAAGAAGCACACATGTATGTGCTTGTGTGTGTGTATGTATGTATATGTATCTGTGTGTCTGTCTGTGTGTGAGTATGTATGCTTTTGTTTTTACATAGCCATGTATCTTTGTATTTATTTATCTCTATACGTATCTGTGTAAGAAGAATGGATCAAGATGGCGGCCGAATAACTGTGACGTTGTTTTGCTGATGGGATTTTGCATCTTGGCCTTGGGCCTACTCATAATATTAATTATTTCACCATGAAATGAATTTTTAATTTGCAAAAACAGCGAAGCATCTTGAAAGATGTAAAATCAATTTCACACAACTCTGCATTAGAATGTAAAATAAAGCCTTATAATTTTTAACAGCTGAATAAAACGCATTTACTCGAGGTTCCACAACAATGGTTCACTGACAAATGGTTCACCGACAAATTTTTCACTGACAAATGGTTCATGGACAAAATATGGTTCATGATCTTCCAGCTTCTAGTTTGAGCTATATTTTCATAGAGAAACCAGCTGGTGCTTTCAGTTATAGGCCTATATATATTCAACGATGGCGCCCCGTCAAAAGCGCGTCGACAATTGCACCCGTCAAAAGCACCCCGACACATGGACCCGACAAACTATAATATATGCCTAAGAGGCTAGTAGTGATCAACGACAGCAATATTCTATAGGTTATTTCTTACATTTTTTTTCCACCAGGCTAGTGTCCTATCTGTTCTATTGTACGCCTACACGGTTGCGGTATGTCAACCAGTATAGCCTATGATCAATAATAAAACGAATATAATGATGACGCTCGTAGGCAAACTTTGAATTGTCTGATTTATCAATATAATTTGCAAATATTCTACAAAGACATGTCTGGTGTTCATAGACCAGAAATATTACTTGATGTGATGTAATCTGATATTCTAGTCATAGTCAGACGTTACTATTTGACTCTATTTATATAGCGTTACAACAGAATACTTGAAATCTAGAGGCAACTAGCAAGTATTGCAACTAAACGTAAATCAGTTGGAAATAAATTTTCGAAGAAATTCATAAAATTATACCAGTTTATTCCAGAAGCATTTCACATCCTAACTATAATCATCTTCATTCCAAATTTAGGTCTAATATGTTTTCAAGAAATTTTACCCTGATCTATCCAATACTCTGCTTTCCACTATTTCCATCCTAAACGGTATAATCGCCACAGTCATAGCAGCAAATGACGCCTCTGGCACAAAACAGCGCTCGTGAATAACTGGTTCTCGTTGTTTAATTTTAAGTAGCGCCTCAATAATGAGGAGATTGAATTATCATAAGTTGCATTAGCACTTTGACTGCTGAATTTAGCACTGATGCGCTATTATGAGCCAGATTTGCAATAATCCTTTCACTCCTTGTTCCTAGTATAGCATAAATGTCAAAATAACAAGTTTAGAAGTAGAAGTGTTAGCAATTTACATAAAGCTAAATTCTTATTTCATGTAGCGCGTTAAAAAGCTAGATGGCAGTATAGTGCTTTCGAAAAATTCATCTGTTATCAGTGTAGTGAAACACTTTCATCGCTCGCCATTTTGTGCTGATGGCAGTTTAAACCAGATTGTAGGCAAATTCGACTTTAATGTGCCTGGTTAGATTTTATAACTCTGTGCATATAATTTAATGAACAAACACATTTAATAAATGACCATAAATGTCAACCAGTGTAAAAATTCTCGGCGTGAAACTTGACTCGACAATGTCAATGGATCTCCTGAAAGTTACAAATGACATACTCTGAAACGTTGACAACGGCTCAGCAACCTTTCTTTTCTCACTTGATATCTCGGCCGCTTTCGATGCAATGGATCATAGGCTGCTGGTCGCCCGTGCGCATGATGCTTTTGGCGTTACCGGTAGCGCGCTAAGCTGGCTGACATCATATCTTGAAGGGAGGCACTTTTTCATTGCCCTGGACTCTGCCAATATTATGTCAATATTATTCAGTTAAAGCTTCACAGTTTGTAGTAGCTATTTACCATGCTAATTGCATACCAGAAACAATTCGAAACAAATTTAGTATACATTATTTTAAATAACATATGTGACATAATTTGAAATAAGATAAAATAGATCACCAGTACTCAAGAATTTCCTTTTTAGTCTTATGTCTATAACAGCTACATGTTCTTCTTTGTCTTCATTGTTCTGGCCTTAGGCAGATCCAGGAATGAAACGACGCTATTCTTCTCTATTTTGTGCCATTTCCATATTTTTTATGTCCAGATGTCAGGCCATTGTGTTTTAAGACAGAGCCGTGACATTCAGTCTTGTTGTCCTCGAGATCAAGGTCTTGGTCTCGAGTGCACTCGAGTTCGATTTAAAAAGTCTTGGTCTTGGTCTTGGTCTTGAGGTTCAAGGTCTTGGTCTTGGTCTTTGTCTTGAGGTTCAAGTTCTTGGTCTTGGTCTTGAGGCTTAAGGTCTTGGTCTTGGTTTTGCAAGACCAAGACCAAGACTTTTGACAATATGAACAGTCATTTAACAAAACGCAAGGATTTTATTTTTCCCCAATAATTACTAATACAATTGCTTTAGTATTTACACGGTGTGAGTGAGGCTTTACTTTTGTTTTGGACATTTATTTTGACTTCCGGTTATTTACCATGGAATGATTTAAAAACACTCACAAATCACAATTTGTACACTTACATCCGGTACTTGAAAAGCATCTCTGTGTGCCAGTGAATTCAGCACTGTAGAACGTATTTTTCACATGGCAGAATTTTTATGAGGCCCCACAGGTCACGTCTTGGTCAGAAAATTCTGAGCAAATTGGTTTTTATAAAATGCAACAGGCATTTGGAATAACATTTTGCATGAAGGACTTTTGTAAATACGAATTCGGAATTCTCTGCAGTTTGCATTTGGAGTTGTTTTGTTTGAATAAAATAAAAGATTCATAGTTTAATTTAAATAGCGAGTAGTCCGACTTTACATTTTTTTAAATAAGGAATAGTATGATTTTGTGATTTTTTGGGGTATTTTTCATGGTTTTGGTCTTGAGTTTCAAAGTCTTGGTCTTGGTCTTGAGGTTCAAGGTCTTGGTCTTGGTCTTGGTCTTGAGGTTCAAGATCTTGGTCTTGGTTTTGAGGTTCAAAGTCTTGGTCTTGGTCTTGGTCTTGAGGTTCAAAGTCTTGGTCTTGGTCTTGGTCTTGAGGTTCAAGGTCATGGTCTTGGTCTTGGTCTTGAGGTTTAAGGTCTTGACAACAAGACTGGTGACATTAAGGGTTTAAGCAAGAAAATTTTCAGCTGGAACATGCTGGAACGTCATTCCGACACCTTTTTGCAGCTACTAAAAAATAATTTATTTATTTTAATAATAAAAAAATAATTTAGTTATTTTAATTTTATTTCAGCATTGTGAACTGTTTTCAGTGTTTATTGAGACCCTTTCCAACTTCCCAAGTCTCATCCCCCAATCCCGTTTCTCTTGGGATTTTTGCCCTTCCATAATTGTTCAGTTCTGGAGCCTATTGTTCAGTTCCGGAACTTTTTTTTAGAAAAAAGCACTGAGTACATGAATTCATGAAACTGTGCCTTGCCATTATTTCTAACTACATATGGAGGGAGAACAGACATTATCCTGTAATGAGCAGCAATGAAATTATGTTCTGTATTTGAAAACTTATCAATATGAAGGTTTGACGTTTCTTTTTAGCATGTTCATGAAGGTGACCAGCAATATTCTACATCCTCAAAATTCAGTTGCAAAGACAAGGTCTACATCTCATTAATCTTCATAAAGAACATTACAGTGGATTTGTTTTACTACAACTTTTGCTATAGTTAACAATTTCATCTTCAGTTAAATCATACTGAACAATAGCAAAGGATGGAAAGCCTCAGGATTTCCTCATAAAGTGTTTTATATGACTAATTTCTTACTTTATTCAAAACTAGCTACTACTGATAGATGGAACATGAACCCTTCATGAAAGTTTTTCAATCGCAAACTTAATTGAAGTCGTCGATAATGTGAGAAACTGCACACTGCGGGTGATGGAAAGGCTATTACAAGAACAATTCCAGTAACGTTTTACCCAGGCAAATGCTTGAAATGTATATTCAAAAATTCGTGCTTATCAAAAGCCTACAATTTTAACTCAACTTTGTCTAGAATCTGATGATTTGAGAAGAACATACGGATTATTCAAAAACCACACAGATGTCAGTTATTTCAGAGAACCAAATGCTCATTTTTATCATTTGAGAGCTCATCAAAGAGCTCATTGTGGACAAATCAGTGAAATTATCAATTAAGTGATGGCAAAATCTGGTACCCAAACGGAAGAAAAACCATACAATTGCCAGTTTTGTGATATTTCATTTAATGAAGTAGATGGTTTGGTGGCGCATTGGGGAACTCATACCCCTGGTGAAAATCCATACAGCTGCCAGTTATGTAGGAAAACATTTGCTCGGCGTAGTCATCTGAGAGCACACAAGAGAATCCATACTGGCGAAAAACCATACAAGTGTCAGTTTTGTCAGAAATCATTTGCTAAAGATAGTATTCTGAAAAGTCATATGAGAACCCATACAGGAGAGAAACCATACATATGCAAGGTTTGTAATAAAGGATTCGCACAAAAGGCAAATTTAAAGACTCACAGTTCAAGAACTCATGCAACCGAGAAGCAACACTTGTGCAATAAACCTTACACCAAGAGTAGTTCTTCAGCAAAGCAGTTTAAACTCCATGCAGGAACACAGCCACAGGATCTTAAAACGGGAAGTGGAGTAATTTCTAACCTATCTGATAATTTCATCACATTCAGTTGTACAGGCGTTATTCATAAACCAAATGAATGTTTCTCAGAGAACATATATCCGAATTTTAATGGGATTGCAGGTCCTTTATCGAAAAATAGAGATGGAGAATGTCTGTATATTAGCAAATTCAAATCTCCTGTGGATGCAAAAGCGTCTTTGTCAAAATCCTTTGGATGTGGTTTGTGTGACAAATTGTTTGAAATAGAGAAAGAATTTCTAGAGCATTGTTCTAGCCATCGATTTTCTCCATCTGACGATTTAGCTGCTTCTCTGTGCTGAAATATGATTCCACATACAGACTTAAAACAATTATAATTTGAGATAATGAAATGATTTTATAGAAGTTCTTGGATAATACATACATATGTAGTTACTTTGTACCACTTTCTTTTCAGACTACTTAAAGTTACTGTAGTCATTCTGATGTCGAGAATCCAGAGATTCCTTTTTATGAGCAATGCATATCTAAGATGTTGCCTTTTTCTCAGAGTATTGTACGACTGTAGAAATGCAGCAGGTATCACAATGTTGTACGACTAGAAATGCAGCAGGTATCACAATGTTATGCTATTGATACAAAATCGCAGTAAAGTCTTTAATTTTTGGTTCCACTAATTGACAACTTTATTGTTAAGTATTAAATTTAACTGCACAAATACTTCTGCTGGACTAGATATTTAAATGTACATTAAATTGTGAGACTATTTTAGACTGGATACTTAGCCTAATTGTCGTTGCATTTATGATGTATTAAGTAATACAATTAATTACCTTATCCTTCTTAGATTAAGTGCTGAATATTGTTTGGTGATTACGAAAGATAAAATGTGTAATCAAGATTGTCACATATCCTGAATATTTGTGTTATGATGTCTTTGCTGATTTTTATTATAAGTTACACTTAATTGTGTTCATAACCGTTAAATAAATAAGCTGAATGTTGTAAATTGCACAGACTTATATATTTGTCTGAATGGAATATATTTTTAGAGCTCTGAAATTTTATACTTCACTTCGATCTGTTTCATCTTATTTTAACTGGATTGTATTATTTTATTAAACTAACGTAAGCAACCTTACTGTAGGGCAGTTTCAAGATAAATCTTGTATATGACTCATGTAACGCACATTCGCATGGCTCCCTAATTAAAAGCACATTGAGTAACTTAAGATCCTGATGCATATGCGTAATTCTCTAGCAGCATCTTCTCCATCTTATCTAAAGGACTTTGTATTTATAAGTCTCTTCCATTCCTGTTGCAGATTTCTTCTCGGAGTATACGTAACGTTAAAAATTTTTTTATTATGCATTTATAATTTATTCTAAACTGGACCTAGATTTTGGAACGCTCTTCGTGCATTTGATGCTTCTGCTCAGTCGCTGATGTCATTTCGTTTTCGGGCTAAGACTCACTTTATCAAATTGCTTATACGCCATAATCCTCTCTGTCTCAGCACGTTGATTCCTTGGGATAGTATATAGCTGATTGCATGCCGATTGGTTTAGTGTACCATCGCTTGATGCTTTGCGAATTGACCTGAAATACAATAGTTGCCAAAGAGTGTCAAAATATATATTTTTAATTCCTTAACACCAATATTATCCGTCTAAGAAAAATACTGTAAGGTAAACCACTTATCGGCAATTTCAACTGTGACGTCAAAATTTGACGTCATGCTCACGGCGCTACGCAAAAGACTACAGTAATTTCAAAAAAGCAAAACCGTTTGTTAGAGTAAACTTATTCAGGAAAAGTAGGCCTACTTGCGTCTAAATCGTCGCCTTTTTTATTGAAAAAGTCGTCAGAGGAATTTTTAATATCTCTATGCGCTCTCTGAGTAAAATTTACCCCTCTGCCCCAGGTTACGGCACAATGATTTCTAGTATTCTTGAAGAAGCTAGTAGGCCTACCCCGTATCTATAATTTATGAAATCGTGACCGCTCTGTTAAGTACTTTTCAGCCTGAGGATGAAAAAAACGAGCTCAAAAGCCACACGTTTTACTTTAACTTGGGCGTAGAGCATTGGGTCACGGGTGAGAAAGTCTGAGGTTAAGAGCAATATTAGACGTGTAGGCCTAAGCACACAAATCACTGGCACGATTGTAACTGAAAACCTTTATTTGTTTTTTTTCTATTAGGACGCTAATAGATTCACACTTCAAAGGGTTCAGAAGAATGGAAGAGCAGTTAATTAATTCAGTAGAATGGTCTTATGTAGGCGTATATGTTCTCAATTCTTTTCACATGGGACCTATAGTCATAGGCTACTTAATTGTTGTGTGAGCTATATATGTGCATGCAAACTCTTTGTAGGCCTACCTAATCTTAAAGTGATGCTAAATGCAATTAACATCAATCACAATATTGTATTGTATTTGGAGACAAAGCGCATCTACACAACACCATATAAATCTTCATTGTATAAAACAGTCCTTTCCCTTGACAGAAATGCGGAAGAACGCCATATTAGGCCTATCTCGTGTAGTCCTGCTAGCGCTTTGCGGACTTCATGTATCGTCCATGGACAAAGCGGTGAAATAGGAAAGCGCTGGAGATAATAGAAAATACGAAAGCCAATGATGGAATGAACTTGCCTTGGGTTGATGTTCGTATTTCGACAAGATGTATCATATACCATACCTGAAAAAACCTTAAGTAACCTGACGACCCAAATGCTAAACAATGTTGAAAATGTGTGAGCGTTGCAATGATAGGCTAATGGGCCGCTATAACGCGATGGCAATTAAAGTAACATAAACCTAATCTCCAGTGGCGGATTCAGGATTTCTTGCGTGGGGGGGAAGGGTGTCTGGGCAGGCGATTTGGGGGAGAGTATCCTATGACTCATATTGTGGATGACTTTTCATGCGTGTGGTGTGTGTGTGTAGGTCTGTTGCACTTTGGAACTAAGCCTACATCCTGAGACACTTTGCTTACATGGAGAGTGAGGGTCAATTCAGGGTCATGCCAAAATTCCATGTCCTGCCTATGTTGTCTGTCTCTCTACCCCTCCCTACTACATAGGCCTACGTAAAGATAGACAGAACAGCAATACTTGGGGAAGCACAGTTGAAAGTAAACCTAGCCGACTGAATAGTGATGGGCATTGTTTATTGGGGTAAAGAAAGTGGAGTACGGTTATTCCATGGCAAAAATTACGCCTATCATTATGGACATGACTTTAGCTAAACCTCAGTCATGCCAGGCCCGTTCTGGCAGCCCACCATAACAGGCGGGTCTGGTCTGAATGGGCGCCGTCATATAATCAAGAGGGGCGCTGCGAACGGCCTATAGCTAAATCCACCACTGTCTCCCATCCTCGCCTCAAGTTCTCCAACCGATCCATATCCCACACTGCACCTAAACTTTGGAACGAACTTCTCTCGAATTCCGCATTTTCTCAGTTCCTGCAACAATACCGCCACTCACTCATTGTCATCTACCTCGGGCTCCTCTGCTCATCACCCGGAGTAATATCTTCCCGAATAATAAATTACAAATTACGTGCAGTTCTTCTATGTATGTAAATGTTGAATATATATATAATGAAAAAGTTTCTTTTCATTCGCCAGGTGGCAGCATAGTTTCAAAACGCCCACAACTTGACATAGTGGCATTCGGAGTCCTTCACAATGTCATGTCTAACTAATCCTTAATAATCCTCTCGGTCAGTCTGTCACTCTGTTTCTCCGTCGTTATCTATTTTTATGGCCTCATTGTGGAAAATTCTTGTAAGGATATTTTAAATCTCGTAATTGCTTTCTCTTTGCTTGTGCGTGGTATAATTCAGTGGCTTCCCATACAACAGTGCGCCTGTTTTAAAATTTCGGTGTGTGTGGCCCTATAACCCTGAATGCAGGGACTTAACTAGCGTTGGGCTTGAGGGGCTTAAGCCCTCCCAAACGAAGCTGAAGCCCCCCTCAGATAAATCAAGCCGTTGTATGCTTACGGCTAAAAATTCGTTTTAACACTGATATACATGCTCAAGGCTTAAGCCCCCTCCCCACCAAACGAACAGTCCTTGTTACGTTGCTGCCTATAGCAGCTTAGTCATGCACATTCCCACTTCGCCCAGCTGTCTCGTGTCTTGGTGGCTTTAATACCTTAACTCTCAGGCAGCACAACTCGTCCAGCGCTCTTGTGGTGAGTCCAACAGACATGCTGACGTCTCCTTTATATAGGGCCTACTGACTGCTTTTATATCCCTGTCTATGCATCTGACCCATGTATCAAGACACTTGGCATAGCACCTTTTGATTAACTCGCTAAAGCGACCGATTTAAACAAGTGCGTTTTAAGCAGTGATGGGCACTTTTAACTACTGTAGTTACTAACTAGTAGTTATAACTACTATAAAGGTAGTTGTCTAGTAGTTATAACTACTTTTAAAGAAGTAGTTACAAAAATAGTCATAACTATTTTTATCAAGTAGTTTGTAGTTAACAACTATATTTCGTATTAACTACTTTTTCCCATTTAGTATTTGTTTTAGCTAGCTCCATCTTACAAGAACTTCTGTAATTTGGACTTCGTCCATAAATATTTTAAGTGATAGCGCTATATAATTTTGCTATTAGCAATTTGGGCTTCCTATCTTCCAATGAATTGCATGTTACTTTGTCTGTGTGGCAATGCCATTGTAATTAATAGTTACCACGGTGTAAGATATACAACTACCACCGTGATAGTTACTGGAAAGCTAATGGGCTGTGAAAGTTCGGATTATCGCTCGTTAAGGCAAACCACGGTGTAAGAAATACTGTATCGACCACCGTGAGGCAAACCATGGGCCAAATAGAGCAGACGACAGAAGACTTGTTGAAGTTTTTTTTAAATTTGTTATCTAAAATACTTTAATCCAGAAATTCATTGTAATTAAATTTTCGGAATATCGTAAAATATAAATTATTATATAATTTCGCTGCTTACTTATATGTAAACAAAGACTTTCTGCCCTAACATCTGATTCGCCGTCGGCCATAGGCCAATACATATTAGTGACAATGCCAGTAATAAAGGTTTAGATTCACCTTAACATCAACAAGTTAAACTCATCGCCGTTCCAGAAAGCCAGTTCAACGTTGCCAAGCAGCGCCGCAGTTGAACGTCTTTTTTAGCGTTTCTGGCATGATAGCCTACTTATCCCAAGAAGATGCAGAATGTCGGACAAACTGTTCAACATGATGGTCATTTTGAAGAGCTGTTCTAGCAGTATACCATCTACGTCCTCTTAATGTACTAAGAGTTTTAACAGTTGCAGACTTTGTAAGTTAGACATCTTAGTAGTTAAAACAATTTGGCATTTGTTTCTGTTGAGACAATGAATACATCAGGGTGCCTTGTAGCATTGTTCTAGTAGTTCCTGTCCCATTTACAATGTTCTAAGAGTTTTAACAGCTGCAAACTTTGTAAGTTAGACATTTTAGTAGTTATAACAATTTGGCATTTGTTACTGTTTAGACAATGAACACATCAGGGTGCCTTATAGCATGTTCTAACAGTTTCTGTCTCTTGTTAGTCTGTTTGATATATGCACTTTGCAGTACTTCGTTACAATTAGATTTGTCATTTGCCACTTGTTTTTTAAACCTTTTTTATTACTTGTGTTGAATATCAGTAATTAATACAGACAACAAATTCTCATGCAACTAGGTGAATATCAGTGCACCGTAACATAACTATAGAAAAGTAGTTTGAAAAGTAGTTAACTACTTATCTGGTAGTTAGCAAAACTAGTTATAACTACTTGTCATCAAAAGTAGTTAAACAATAGTTATAACTACTTATTTCGAAAGTAGCTAGGAAATAGTTATAACTACTAGGTAGGTAGTTGGTGCCCATCACTGGTTTTAAGACAGTTTGAAAATGTTTCCTGAACAGAGCCGAATGCAACAGAACGTAAATGCAATAGAAGGCTGTTCCAGGCGGATAGGCACACATAATTATGGGCTCAAGTTTAAGTGCGAATCGCCAGGCACGTAACTAGGATTTTTCGTTTGGGGGGGCTTAAACCTTGAACATGGCAACATTTATACAGAGTTCATACGAATTTTAGCCGTAAGCATACAACGGCTTGACTTGTTTGGGGGGGCTTCAACTTCGTTTGGGGGGGCTTAAGCCCCCCCAAGCCCAACGCTAGTTACGTCCCTGCGAATCGCGGCACCTGTATATCTCCACTGCTACCAAATTGAAACGTCATACTATATAGTTCCTTTAGCGTCTATACCCCTGGTCGCAGAAAACATGCCTATATACCTCAGCTTCATCAATGAGTTAGTCATCGTCAATCTGAAATGTTAAAAAGGAGACTTCATTTCTGTGTCAACGCCTTTTTGTAACCACCCAAAGCTTCAGCAGAATTGCCTTGCAAGGCGTTTCATCGACCTACGTGAAGATTTTAACCAACTCATTTGCCAGAAGACTTTCAGGAATATTTGTCTTTAATACGGAATACCATCCTTTGGGTAAAAACAACTATATTAATCAAATCATGAATTTACAGCGAATAATCAGATTAGGCTAATAACGACAACTACAATGTTAACATTAATAATTACCTTACTGTTTACAAATATAATAGTATTAATGAAAAATACAGCCATTGGAAGTGAGAGTCTTTTATGTGACGTCACATCATTATATCTGTTAAAGACGCCAATATATCTACTTTAACGAATGCGAAGACCACCGGAACATTAGCCTCCTCACATATGCGTCACAAATTATAATACTACTAGCAAAAAGAGTACAAGCAAAGACGGAAGCAGTCAATGGGCTGGAAGACGACCAATTCGTTTTAGAAAGCGATAGGAACAAGAGATGCGATCGGAAAAGCAAGACTACTGACGAACGGAAGCTGTCAGAATGGTTCAGATGTGTACATATGCGATCGTGAACTACGAACAAGCATTTGCTGCAGACGACTGGAGAAGATTATTGCAAGCATTAAGAATGAAAGTGAATCGGAGAGACAGAAGATTAATAGGAAACTTTATATGGGACAAAAAGCTGCAAATAAGAATAAATGCATTAATGCATTAAATTTTATACACACATAGGTTTACACGTACTTAGGTACATAGATTCATGCATATAATTATTCAACAATAACCTCTCTTGCGAAGAGTTTGGTTTAAACTGGTCAGGAACGGGTAAAGGTGGTCTCTTCCCTTATTTCCACTATAGGGGCTCATAGAGCATAGATACTTCAAGAGAGTCATGGACTTCTTAAGCACGATAGTTACGCACCAAAGTGCCTCCAATTGTGAAGCGCACTTTTTAAAGGCTCAATAACAACACGTACAAAGATTCAAAATGGAAAAATAGACGAAACTTGAAAAAACGACGATTTCGAAACGTTTGCTTAAAGCAAATTGTTTTATAGTGAAACTATAGATACACTCAGAAATGTGCATAAAGGCCTACACGCATATATACACGAACAGTTACATACTCTTGTCAGGTTCTACAGCATACAATATAGGCCTATTAAACAGTGGCGAAATGAAATAACGACAACTTATTTAACAGCTATTAACTATTATTAACCCATTCATGGCCATGTTCAAAAATTGGAACACGCAAGAAAAATAGGTATGTTTTTGGCAGGATACAAGTTGAATGTTGTATTCGTAAACAGTTGATGTTATTGGTCGCTTCTTTGATATATATTTGGATGACTTCCGTGGGGCAAATAGTTCAGAAAATTACTGGGCAGTTGGCCAATTTCTTTAAAACCATCCAAGTCAACAGACAGTGTTATGTAACCAGCACCAACATCCATCCTCTTCGAGTCTGCAGGATAAGCTAACTTTTCAGAGAATATATTTTAGCAGAATATGCCTTCTTCCCAAACAGAAGCACTTTTAGATAAAATATCAGCCATTGACACCCAGCTAGCTAAAATCAATCTGTCACAAATATTAATGTAAAAATTGAAGGTGCAGCATGAATTACGATCGACAACAGAGCAAATTGTGTACAAAATACAAAAGTCAAATTTTCAATATCTTCATTTTCTTAGATATTTATTACATTAGCAAACGATTATTTTATTTATTTAAAAAATAAGCATTTATACGCGTTTTTACAATCCCAAAGTCAGGGACGTCATTTAAGCTTTTTCCAAGGGGGTGGGGAAGAGGTGATAAAACTCCAAAAAGAATTCGCGCTCACGCGCCCAACATCTTTTTCCCTTTTTTTGGGTATTTGTTTAAAATGCTTTCTATTTAGTCCACATGTGCAAAACTGTAAGCCAATGCTGCAAATTAGTCTCTTTTTCTCTTTTTACTCCTTTCTTCGTCCTCCTTTTCTTTTTTAACACCATTTGTTCTTTTTCTTCAAAACATTAGGGAGGCAAATGTTCCACGTCCCCCAAATGACGTTTCTGCACAAAGTATTACAAAAATCAGTGCCTCTCGCACGTTGTCAACGTAGCTAATCAAAACCAAACCATATTTTGAAAGTGCAAAAAACATTGAACTGGTATAATATCAGATTATCTTCTGTTTTAGTCCCTCTAAAACTTTAGAAAATTATTCTTGTAGCATCTAAATGCACAATAACAAGGATTTTTATGTAAATAATTGGACTGCACGCCCATTTGTAGACATCATGTTTCAATGTCGAGAAAACAATATCGGCCTAACATCACATTTCTTTAACTGTACAAAGCTCGTTCATCGTAAAACAAAATTATCATGTTTTAGTTATTCTGTTTCAATAATTATCAACTTCAATTTGGCTTAATCTATTGAACAAAAAGAATTAGAATTACAGCGGTGCGTCAAACATGCTTCGTACATCGATTTTTCAACGACGTTGCATTTTAGCGAACCTTGCAGAAGTAAAAACTTCATTGAATAATTGGACAAAGAACTGTGAAAGTTCAATTATGGTGAGTAAAGTTCCTCCGAGAATCAGTCCCAAGGCACCACCAAAATCGCAAACCAGTGTAAGGAGATCGTAGGCTGGAGTCGTTTGGATGTCGACGTAGTTCAGCTGAGAGTAGAAGATATCCAGGTAGACGAGTTCCTTGCTCAGTTTCGACATCGTCAGATTCCTTCCCTTGAATCGCGACTTGTGCGACATGTAGTTGAGAAAATGTTGTGAGAGAGGACTTGTCGAGATGGAAAACGGATATGTGGGTTGGTGGCACTGAAGAGGACAATCACACTTGCGAGACTCTCCGGAAGAAAACCACCATTTTGTAACTTTTGTAACGCAGTAATAGTACTGGTCAAGAGAGCAGACTTTCCCTGGAACTAAATGCACAAAACGACGACTATACGAATAGACTTTGTGAAACAACTGTAGATTATTGGTGATAATGCTATTGCAGGTAAAGAATCCTGACAGGTTACAGCATTTTATAAAAGTCATGTATAGAGTTGATTTCTGTGGAACCAGTATGTGGAACCAGTATGTCGATATATATATATATATATATATATACATATATATATATATATATATATATATATATATATATATATATATATATATATGGGTGGCGATCATGGGGGGACGGGGGGAACATGTCCCCCCACCTTTAAGAGTGGGGGGACACGCCATACATTTGTCCCCCTCCTACATTTTGAAGAAACACCAAAAAAGGCCAACAAATGTGATTGCGTGTGATGGTTTTCACAGCCTTTTTTGACCAGATGAGGTAAAAATTCAATTTATATGGAGAAGTGTCCCCCCGAAAATTCTCAGTAAGTAGAAAGTAAGAAATAATTGTTGTTATGATGACCTTTTTTAGAACGCCATGTCATCGCCAAACAAATTTTTTTCTACAAAGTAAAAACAGTAAAGAAATTTTGTGTGTGTGCGATGACATGATGTTCTAAAAAAAGGTGATCATATTGGTAGATTGGTGCGGGATGAATTCTTTAAAAAGGTAATCATCCAGACCAAGGCCGACTTTGTCCCCCCCTCCCACCTCTCAGACAAGATCGCCGCCACTGCTGAACACATTTCCAAACTCACTCGCACTTCCTATTTTCACCTAAGGCGCCTTAGAGCCATCCGTTGCTCTGTCTCAACTCCAATTTTCACTTCAGTTGTCCATGCATTTGTCTGCTCTAGACTTGACTACTGCAAATCCCTCCTCATTGGTCTTCCTAAAGTCCGTCTTGCTCCTCTTCAGTCCGTTCTCAATGCTGCTGCTAGATTAATTGCCTGTCTTCATCGATTCTCTCATATCACCACCTTTATGGCCATGGGCGGCGATCCCGGGAGGGTCGAGGGGGACAAGACCCCAGGGCTCGAAGTTGGACGGTATGAAACGGTATGCCATACCGGCACTTCTCCTGGCCGGCTGAAAGCATACCGGAACTTCTCCAGGAGAAAAATCCATACAAGTATGGCCTAAAAACATATCGGTATCGACGGTATGCAATAGGGTGGAGTGAAAAAATGATTTTTAAATAAATGAATTCCAATAGTGGGCAAAAGTTGCAACTTAGGTAGAGTAAGAAACACACAAAATATTTTAAATTTAAAATGACATCTTCTGCCCTCTACCGTCGATGCAATATTTCAACGTGATTAACCTAATTTCGCAATGGATGTCATCCAATCTCCTCTGCCTTAACCTTTCCAAAACAGAATTCATAATCCTAGGTCTTCCTGATCATATCAAGAAAAGCCTAACCCTTCCATACACCCATCGACTAACTCATCGCTTCTTACCTTTCACATCGGACCCCCCTCCAGTCCATTACTTGTGACCCACACCTCTCCTTCTCTAACCACATCTCAAACCTCTCGCGCTCCTGCTTCAGACACATTTGTGACCGTCGCATCCGGCCCAAGATCGACCTTAAAACTGCCTCTACCATTGTTACCTCTATTGTTCATTGATTACAGCAATTCCCTCTTCCTCAATCTTGAATCCACCAAAATCAAGCGTCTGCAACTTATCCAAAAGTCAAATCTCTACATTGGCTAAAAATCCAGAGGGAATCCACTTCAAAGTCCTATCACTAACCTATAACTCCCTACAATATATCCAGCCCAAGTACCTCCGCGGTCTCTTCAACATCCAGGCAACCCGCTCCACCCGATCCTCCTCCTATTTCAGTCTTTCTCGATATCCGGTCACAACTCATCCCAAGTTCTCCAACCCAGTCAAATCCAACAGAGCACCACGCCTCTGGAACGATCTCCCCCTTGAATTCCGCAGATTCTTGGTTCCTCCATCATTCCAACCCGTCCTCCATCTTTCTCCTCATGTTCCTCTATCTATCTCCGGGCTTTCCACCCCAAACTGAAGTGTCACCTTTTCAAGTAGGGCCTACTCCTACCCTGACTCATTTGATCCTCTGCCTTCCAATTCTCCTCGCCCTAAATAACACCCCCCTTCACAGCTGCTCTGCTTCCTCTCTTGATCTGCACCCCCCCCCCCCGAAACCAGACTCGGACCTCTTTTAGATTACTCTCTGGAAAATCCCCTCAACACTCACAGTCGTACACTGGCGCATCCTGCTTGGACAGAGCTTCGGGACTTCTTTCGTTCTCTCCTAATTTTCTTCCTTTCAGTAATGTCGCTGCATTCATTAGGCGTTACAATCATAGGCGTAATTTGTCGGAGGAACGAGGGGTAATCGTACCCCATCCCATTCTTTCTGCTGGGGTACCGTACCCCCCCACTTAATGAACAATGCCAATCAATATTTTATTATTTTGCCTTCCCAGAGATCGCAGTCAACGTCTTGCTTCCTTCATGTAAGAAATTGGTACCCCCCCACTTTTTAGACCAAAGTTACGCCCCTGGTTACAATTATATTATCCTGTAACATACCAGAGGCAATTTCCGCAACTGATTTGAATGTGCATTTCATGAATTGTAACAGTTCGACGACAGTCAGTTGAAGAAAAAGAAAAATAATGCACCACATTGACGTTATTCAAAGAATTTTATATGGTAAATATAAAACCGTCGGTAGAGGGCAGAAGACGCAAAGCAAAATCAACAATATTTTGAGCACTAATTACACTCACATGATGGCAACTTTCCATCGCTATTGGAAAACGTTTGCTTTAAAAAAAATTTTTTTGCCATTTTCACTCCACCCTAGTATGCAAGTCAACGGCGCCTATAATAATAACTGTTCTTACTTACATTGTCTAACAATTATAATTTACATCATTGTGCATAGACAGCCAAATTATTTGTAACGACTTGGCACATCTGGATTAAGTAAATTTAAATATTTAATTCTGAATTAGATGCTAGTCATGCTACCTCTGGCAGGTATCACGTAGGCCTACTCAAAACATACTGGGTTAATAGTGTATTTTAGCAATCCGGAATGCTCATAAAAATTCGCAAAGCCATCTTTTGTAACTAGTAAAACTTGAGAAAAGTCAGTTACTGCGCAATTATATAAGTCTCGTGAATTTTAAATAGTTTCTTACGACGAAACCCTTGACAAAAAACCAGTTAAATTTCTCCGAAAAGTGCTAGAACTCACCTACGGCAATGTAGAATTCCAAATTTTTCCGGGGAGTTCCCCCGGACCCCCGCCTTAATGGTTTGGAAGGAAAGGGAAGGGAGAGGAAGGGAAGGGAGGGAAGGGCTAGAAGGGGAAGGGAGGGCAGGGGAGAGCAGGGAAAAAGTAGGAGAGGGAGGGGAAGGTTGGGGGAAGGGAAGGGAATGGGAGAGGAAGGGAAGGGAAGGGGAAGGGCTGGATGGGGAAGGGAGGGCAGGGAGAAAGTAGGGAGGGGAGGGGAACGGAGGGGAAGGGAGCATGAGGGGAGGAGAGAGGGAGGGAAGGGGAAGGGGAGAGAATGGTTCTGTTATCCATACCGGTACCTCTTGTTTCCCACTTCAAGCCCTTTTAGAGTGGGGGGACACACCATACATTTGTCCTCCTCCCCAAATTGAGAAGAAACACGAAAAAAGGTCATGAAATTATATCGCGCGTGAGCGCGAAAAAAAATTTGTTGACCTCTTTTTGACCAGTTCAGGTCAAAACTCTTTTTTTGACCAGATCATTTCTAAAGTGTCCCCCCACCTGTCAAACAAGATCGCCGCCACTGTATATATATCTCAGAGGTAAACGTCCAGAACTATAAATTATAGTCTAATGCAATCCAGTAATGACCTCCATTGCGCCGCTTTCATGATGGGAAAGACAATATTGGTGAATTATCGAGGCGCCGGGTGGACGCAACGAGAGAAGCGCATGAACACAGAGATATAGGCCTAAACTATATATATATATATATATATATATATATATATATATATATATATATATATATATATATATATATATATATATATATATATATATATATATATATAGTTTAGGAGATATAGGCCTAAGATATAGAGATATAAGACACAGAGATATAGGCCTAAGCTATATATATAGGCCTAAACTATATATATACATATATATATATATATACATATATATACATATATATATATATAGTTTAGGCCTATATCTCTGTGTTCTCAGACAGAGAGAGACAGAGAGACAGAGAGAGGCAGAGAGACAGAGAGACAGAGAGACAGAGACAGACAGAGACAGACAGAGACAGACAGAGACAGAGACAGAGACAGAGAGTCAGAGAGACAGAGACAGAGACAGAGACATTTTTCCACAAGAGCGTCTTAATGTGATTCTGGGACCACAAGAAAGTAAATGAGGACCAATATGACATGCCGTAGGGACTGGAAACTAACCAGAAAAGATGAACCTTGGTTATCATTTACAGTTCGGTCATGTTTACAGAAACATACATGCACGCATACATAGTAGGGTGGAGTGAAAATGGCAAAAAAAATTTTTTTTAAAGCAAACGTTTTCCAATAGCGATGGAAAGTTGCCATCATGTGAGTGTAATTAGTGCTCAAAATATTGTTGATTTTGCTTTGCGTCTTCTGCCCTCTACCGACGGTTTTATATTTACCATATAAAATTCTTTGAATAACGTCAATGTGGTGCATTATTTTTCTTTTTCTTCAACTGACTGTCGTCGAACTGTTACAATTCATGAAATGCACATTCAAATCAGTTGCGGAAATTGCCTCTGGTATGTTACAGGATAATATAATTGTAACCAGGGGCGTAACTTTGGTCTAAAAAGTGGGGGGGGTACCAATTTCTTACATGAAGGAAGCAAGACGTTGACTGCGATCTCTGGGAAGGCAAAATAATAAAATATTGATTGGCATTGTTCATTAAGTGGGGGGGTACGGTACCCCAGCAGAAAGAATGGGATGGGGTACGATTACCCCTCGTTCCTCCGACAAATTACGCCTATGATTGTAACGCCTAATGAATGCAGCGACATTACTGAAAGGAAGAAAATTAGGAGAGAACGAAAGAAGTCCCGAAGCTCTGTCCAAGCAGGATGCGCCAGTGTACGACTGTGAGTGTTGAGGGGATTTTCCAGAGAGTAATCTAAAAGAGGTCCGAGTCTGGTTTCGGGGGGGGGTGCAGATCAAGAGAGGAAGCAGAGCAGCTGTGAAGGGGGGTGTTATTTAGGGCGAGGAGAATTGGAAGGCAGAGGATCAAATGAGTCAGGGTAGGAGTAGGCCCTACTTGAAAAGGTGACACTTCAGTTTGGGGTGGAAAGCCCGGAGATAGATAGAGGAACATGAGGAGAAAGATGGAGGACGGGTTGGAATGATGGAGGAACCAAGAATCTGCGGAATTCAAGGGGGAGATCGTTCCAGAGGCGTGGTGCTCTGTTGGATTTGACTGGGTTGGAGAACTTGGGATGAGTTGTGACCGGATATCGAGAAAGACTGAAATAGGAGGAGGATCGGGTGGAGCGGGTTGCCTGGATGTTGAAGAGACCGCGGAGGTACTTGGGCTGGATATATTGTAGGGAGTTATAGGTTAGTGATAGGACTTTGAAGTGGATTCCCTCTGGATTTTTAGCCAATGTAGAGATTTGACTTTTGGATAAGTTGCAGACGCTTGATTTTGGTGGATTCAAGATTGAGGAAGAGGGAATTGCTGTAATCAATGAACAATAGAGGTAACAATGGTAGAGGCAGTTTTAAGGTCGATCTTGGGCCGGATGCGACGGTCACAAATGTGTCTGAAGCAGGAGCGCGAGAGGTTTGAGATGTGGTTAGAGAAGGAGAGGTGTGGGTCACAAGTAATGGACTGGAGGGGGGTCCGATGTGAAAGGTAAGAAGCGATGAGTTAGTCGATGGGTGTATGGAAGGGTTAGGCTTTTCTTGATATGATCAGGAAGACCTAGGATTATGAATTCTGTTTTGGAAAGGTTAAGGCAGAGGAGATTGGATGACATCCATTGCGAAATTAGGTTAATCACGTTGAAATATTGCATCGACGGTAGAGGGCAGAAGATGTCATTTTAAATTTAAAATATTTTGTGTGTTTCTTACTCTACCTAAGTTGCAACTTTTGCCCACTATTGGAATTCATTTATTTAAAAATCATTTTTTCACTCCACCCTAATACATAGGGCCTAGTATAAATATGCATTAAATGTAATCTGTTAAATGACTATAAATTCATACCGTCGAACTGAATAGGTCGACATTTACAATCGGACACCATAAAATAACATTGCGTCATGCATTTCATGTACGTATAGTTTTCGCGCTGACGACAATCACCATAGGGCGACGGTAACATAGACAGCTACAGAAAAATGTAAAAAAATTCACATTAGCTCTACAAGGGGAAACCAGAGTTGACTGTTGCTAATTTGATTCGAAATAAAACATTTGAAAGCATTCTTTAAGCAAAATCTTATTCTGCAGCTTTATTCGGAGCACAGATTTGATCAATTGAGTGAAAGTAACCTTGTTCAAGACTTAGGCTACTACCTAGATGGTCTATGAGAGCTAAGGAAATATATTCTGTCGCGTCAGCATAAATGATAACGTGGACAAAGTAATTACATATCATAATAAATTAATCAATTGATATAATTTTGTCAACGTAATGTATGTATGACATTACGACTTACGTTTCTAAGTGAAAATGCAACGGATGATGAAACTCCAGTTCCGATTCTGAATCCCATCGAACTCACAAGAGGCTGGTCACGTGGGTCATGCAAGAGAACCTGTAGAAGACAGTCATGCGTAGAATTCTATTTTTAAATCGTTAGTAAATATTGGAGGCAACTGCAAATGTACGGTAATTGGATATTTAGATAGCGCAGTTCCAGGTAATTAAGAGGATGAGCAGTCAAAAGCTAGCCTAAAGCGGATTAAATGTAATTATGAAATAGAATTAATCTGTTAAAAGAAATGCCTAAATAAGTAGAAAAGTCGCAAGTGGTGAGCTCTCTAGTCTAGTCCAACCAAAAGCTATCTTTGCTCAGTTGATACCATGTACAGAGTTCCTAGACTGTGGTCAGTCAATAAATGAATAAATATTCTGACAAGAACGCAACTTATTTACATATTGAAGCAGAGGGACAAGAAGAGGATATTTGATCCGCCGCCCAGGAATAACGGTTGCCTCGTCGTCCAGAAGTGACCCACAGTTGGTTAACGACGAATCGTCTGGACGTCTCTTGACTCTCTAGGTCTGAGCAGGATTGACACTCGATTGATCGCAGAACCACTGTCTGAATGACAGCCTATGCTACCCCGCAGACTGTTGTTCGTGCTGGCTTTCACGAATCCAAGTTTTTTTTAGGTTGCTGAGGGCATACAAGTAGAGCCCTGCGCCGGCCGCGCCGCGCCGCCGCCGCCGACATTTCGAGGGCGCCGCCGCCGCCGATTTTTGTTTGTCGGCGCGCCGCCGCCGACAATCTGTCGGTGCGCCGCCGATGCCAGTTTGATATGCTTAATTGTTATTGTTGCATTTTTCATGTTTTGCATGATATTGCAAAGATAAGCAAATTATTCTCAGAATTGGCACTTTGATTGGTTGGAACTCGTGTGTTAATGAAGAAGATAAAGAGTGAACATAGCTGATTACAATGTTTGTGGTCTTTATCTTGATACCAAGAATGCATTGTCTTCCTGACTAAATTCGTTTTCCTTATACTTTGATGATCTTGTCTTTGTGCCTTGATACACACAGTCATTTAAAGCGATATCTTGTTACAAGTAACCTTTGTTTTGATACACCTATTCCTGTTGCCATTTCCTTAATACCTTGACAACAAAAGCAATATGCTATGCATGTCTTTGTATGTGTACACAGTACTACAGTATTCCCTCATTCGTCATTCATGTTGAATAGCTTCTATAACTTATATATTGTTGCCTTTGATGTCTGTGGTCTTATTACAATGGTGTAAATTTTTGGCTTAATGTTGTAAGATTAGAGGAGTTTATGAGTGTATATCAAGATATGCCATTTAAGTAATAATCCTGCAGAAGGGAAGGTATAATTGATTAATACATTTGGCTGGAATCTATTCAGGTAAACAGTATCAGTTGACACAGGTTTTGACTTAGTATACGTATGGTATCAAGAATGGTCTTTTTCAGTTTAGTCTGATACAAACAATGGTATATATGTGGAAACTTTAAATGGCGTGGCACCAATTCAAACGGGCAGCAGACCACCTGGTAAATTCATTGAAAATTTAACAGGAGTGAGGCCACTTGGCCAGTGTATTACCATAGGAAAACATATGTATTTACATTTCACTTCATGGCTTCAGCAGCCTCTCTAACTGGGAGGATGCTGTTATCCAGCATCTGCCATGTGACTTGGTGTGTAGGCCTACGCTGTATCAGTGCATATGCAAGACAGTGTATTCATGCAATATGCAGATGGATGTTGCTTCATCTGATTACAATTTGCCAATACCTATACAGATGTGCAATGTAATTAAGGATGTTCATATTTGTAAGGCAAATGTCTGAAGTTTTCTTTCAGTCCCTTTATATGTAGTTGAGCTTCAGTGTGATGGAGTGGTTTAGAGAACTTGGCCCTTTGACTGGTCACAGGACCAACGGCTGTTCAACTCTCATAGTGACGCCCCTTGGATTTGTGAATAGATTTTCCATGCAAAAACGTCATTTTGCCCCTGGAATATTTTTTGTCCTCTTAGAAAAATTTTGTCACCCTCCGGAAAAATTCCTGCGGATGCCCATGGTGACTCATGTTTCTGACTAGGGCACGCCACGCCGCGCCGCGCCGACGCCGAAATTTTGTGGGCGCCGCCGCCGATTTTTTTTCGTCGGCGCGCCCCCGCCGCCGATCAAAAATGACCGGCGCGCCGCCGCCGACACTATGATGTCGGCGCAGGGCTCTACATACAAGTCTCTAAGCCTCAGGCTCAGCTGTTCAGCTATGAACATCTCACCTTCTAATGGTACGTGATAGAAATGGCAGTGAATTGATCGCCTTCAACAAAACACCGTCCAAAACGCACAAAGACCATGCGCAAATCGAGAAAAAACAACAAACCATTGAACAGTTTGAAAGTGAAATAAAGACTAGACGACGGAATTTTCGTTTTTGTGGACTTTAAGGGAATTACATATGCTACTCTTAATACAGCAGAAGTGAGTCGGTCTATGATAGTCTGGTTGCCTCGACTGCGATCAAATTTCGTCATGGAGTTGATCTATAGGAGAAAGTATATGAAAGGTTACAGAACCACCTACAATTAACCAGTGCGATAACTGAAGCACATGGACTTAAGCGCGGTTTGCACATGACTATAATCTAAGGTCAAGAGATACGTTGTTTGAGATCTGGGATAAATGATGATCCGTCGGGGAAAAGAAACTGAATAATATGGGCAGAAAAGCAGGAAACAACTTTAGACTTAAATACCAGAACAAATTAGATGTAAGCTTAGGAGGAGCCTTGGCAGAGCCCGACAGTAACAGACGATTATAATAATTATTTAAACGATTTAGAGCAAAAACTATGCCACGTTCGGTAAGCTTATATTTGCAAGAATAATTTGTATCTTGCAACAATCATTCATTGGTGCAAGGAATTTTACACAGAACGCCTGTTTTGAACGTCTGTTTTGTGGCTGAATTAAAATTTGAAGATCTTATCCTCTAACCCATGGCTTCTAACGCGTGTCTTCTCTGTCTCTGGTCCAGAGACATGGAATGGTCTCCCAGTAACTCTGCGCCTCACCCCAATCGATTGCTCTTCTCTGTTCCACTCTTGCCTTAAGACTGTCTTGCTTGACCGGGGTTGGATTGGGAGCACTCTTGAGTAGATAACCTTGAAGAGTCGCTATATAAAAACTCTGTAATAATAATAATAATAATAATAATAATAATAATAATAATAATAATAATAATAATAATAATAATAATAATAATAATAATAATAATAATAATAATAATAATAATAATAATAATAATAATAATTATAATAATCATAATAATTATAATAATAACGTAATCTCTAAGTCCCTGAGGGAATGAAGTACCTCAGGGCATAAAAAATAAGAAACTAAAAAACTGAGGTTGCGGGTGCTGCTGCCGAAATAGCAGCTGATAGAAAAAACATCTAAATATACTGCCATTTTGTCATCATATTGCTTTGTGCCTTTGGCCTTTGAAACTCAGGGTACAATAAACCAGGAAGGCCTCGCACTGGTCAACCTCCTCGGCTATCGCCTAGCCCAAATATCAGGAGACAACAGAGAGACTACATTTCTTTATCAGCGCTTATCTATGGAGATACAACGCTTCTATGCTGTCGCTTTTGTTGGCACCTTTTGCACTGATAAAACCATCTGCGAAGACTAGCCATTCCAGAACAATGCCCCCTAATTTTTGAACTCCCGAGGGATCATATGTACCTCGGGGGAAAAATATAATAATAATAATAGCTGGAGCGCCGCGCACTGCATTAAATCACCTCACAGAGTAACACACAATCACATTTACATGGAAACAATTACAGTCTACCTTGAATCCAACAGCTGGAGACATGGTAAGAATACAATCAGATTGATTGACCCATAATACAAGATGAAGTCCATTAGTCGCTCCAGGTTGAGTCGTTGCGTAATTCGCTGTTACTTAAATTCACAAGAAACTCGTTTAAGCTTTGTAAACGTGTTAGAAATTAGAACGTTTTAAAATCTTTTAACAACTATGCAGTCATTAATGTGAAATACTGAGCATTAAAATAACAATTTTAATCGGCAGAAAAAGCATGAAATCGACATGAAAATGTTGAATGTTGAGCGTCAAGCCAAATGCTGATCATCTGCACAACAGTTAGGAGTGAAAGGTAATCCTCAAAGACAACGTTCTGCTTTTCAATCTATACATATAGTTTCCTTATATGCAAATTTGTCTGTCGCAGGACGCTACGTCACAAACGGCTTCTGTTCTATTGTGAAGCCGTTTGTACTGCCGTCTTGACGACGGTCGTCTTGACGACGGCGATCAGAGCATTTTAACAAACGATACATATAGGCCTAGGCCTATAATGATACACTGTCGTCACGTCATAATTTATGACGGGTTAATACACTAGTAATCTAATATTTTACATAAATGAATCTTATCTTATCTTATCTTATCTTATATGGTTATTTATTAAGCGCCACTCACAATGTAGATTATTCAGAGGCGCTCCCAGCGTGGCAGCCCCGAGAGAATAAGGTCTTTAGACAACGGACAGAAGAGGGCGAGACCCCAAACAACACCTTACTGCGGAATGAGGGGGCACGTCATTCTATAAGGAAGGGCCAAGGATGGCAAAAGCACGACGTTGAGCAATCGAAGTCCCAGTCCGAGGGACAAGGAGATCATGGCGATCCGCAGACCGAAGAGGGCGGGAAGACGGAGCAGAGAGAGGTTTACGCATTAGGTCACAGATGTACTTAGGAGCTTTTCCCTGTTGTCTTAGAGACCAGGAGGAGGACCTTGTATCATATGTGGGAAGCAACAGGAAGCCTGAAGTACATCAGTCATAAAGGTAGTTATGTGAGAGAAGCGAGGAAAACGGGCAATGAGCCTGGCATCCCGTTCAGAACAGATTGCAAGGATGAAAGGCGCGCCTTAGGGAGCCCAGCAAATAATGAATTGCAATAGTCAATGCGGCAGCAAATGAAGGCATGGACCATAGTAGTAAACACAGATGGGGAACTGAACTCCTGACTGCCCTTAAACGCCTCAGATGATAGAAACAGGAGAGCGTCAGGTGCGAGAGGTGTTCAGAAAACGAGAGAGTACTATATAGGGTGACGCCTAAGTCCCGGACACTGGATGAAAATGAAAATTCAGGGTATATTGAAGACAGAAGTGGGATATCACGTTTAGATGTCTTCCGCTTAGTGCCAAACCAGAACGTCATCTGCATAAAGGTGGCAACAGGTAAGGTGTTCAGTAAATATAGAAGGACTGTCAGATGTGTAAAGTGTCCACAGAATGGGGCAAAGGATAGACCCGGCAGTGTGGGACACCATACTCGAACCCAACCCAGGCTGTTCTGGAGACACCAAGGACAATCCTCTCTCAGAGAGGTAAGATTTGGGGCGGAAAGAAAATTGAAGGGGCGGTGAGATGGTTGAATGGTAACACGCTGGCACGAAGAGCAGAAGGATGCGAGTTCGATGCTTGCTAGCCCCACAAGGTTAACTCAGCCTTCATTCTATAAGTGGCGATTGTAAAATGAGCAGTAGTACAGATGGGCGCCTTGCATGGTTGCGTACAGTTAAATTCGATTCCTGTTAAACTTGTATTGTCTGTCACAACTATATCATGTAATCTTACTGCCTACTTGTCAATTTGAATTAATAAACGAAGATTATTATTATTATTATTATTATTATTATTATTATTATTATTATTATTATTATTATTATTATTATTACCATTATAATTATTATTATTATTATTATTATTATTATTATTATTATTATTATTATTATTATTATTATTATTATTATTATTATTATTATTATTATTATTATTATTATTATTATTATTATTATTTAAACCAAAGAACAGGGAGACCACTGAGACCACAAGACTGTTCAAGACGCCGAAGTAGGATTTCATGGTCAACTATGTCGAAGGCTAAGGAAACGTCAGAGAGTGCTATAAGCGTCAAATGAGACCTGTCAATGGCAGTATAAATGTCCGAGAGAAGAAACAGGAGGGCAGTTTCCGTCGAATGGTGACCTCTAAACCCTGATTGACTAGAAGGGAGGAGTCCAGACCATTCGCGATAGGGCAGAAGTTGAAGTGAGACGAGTCTCTCCGGAGTTTTAGTGAGAAAGGAGAGGTTAGAAACAGAACGATAATTAGAACAGACTTGCGAGTCAAGATTGGGATTTGTAAAGGTAGGGAAAACAATGGCCCACTTCCGGGATGGAGGAAGATGGCCCTCTGCTAGAGACCTATTGAAAAAATACACCAAAATGGGACAATATCATTCAAAAATTTAGTAAGAATAAACGGAGGAAGTTGATCCAGTTCACAAGATTTCTGGTTTGAAGAGCTGAGAACACGACGGAGATCAGCCTCAAGGATGGAACGAAAGCCGTCAAACTTCAAGTCCGGGCGTGTGAATTGAGGTGAAGGCGACTCAGCGGTTGAAACACGCAGGCCCCCAATCTGCTCTGCCATCATGCTGAGGCAATCATCGGCCAAGATGGCAGGAGAGGAAGACGAACGGAAGGCTCTCTCGACCCAGGAGTCTCGAGATGGAAAACCAGAGACGTTTTGGAAATTCAACTTAAGGAGGCGCTATAGAAGATTGCGATTAAGACTAATGTTGTCAGGTTGCAGGAAAACATCTGAAATATTAAAATAAGGAACTACACGCAACAGCATCAGCCAGAGATAGTAGAACTCATGCAGATCGATTTTGAAACAGATTGCATTCGAATAATTATCCAAGAACTTTAGAGCTGGTCTTCATTAGGTACATCTAACGTCTTAGTTCGATAATCCAGTATTTCTTTATTTATTAGCTTACATTACAGGAAACGGAGATTATCGCTAAATTCAGATGAATGTTGCTTTTACAGGTTTACCAAGCACAGTACCACGATCGTAATCGTAATCGTTACCTCGCGACTTCTACAGCGTCCAAAAAACAGAAGTCGCTGGAACCAGATCAACCACAGGCTTTTGCTTATTCAAACAAAATCGATAGGCAGGTAGCGTCAAAATCGGCTCCAGATCAAAATCCAATAGGGTCAGGCAAGTAGATAGAGAAAGGGCTAAGGTGGAATGTGTTTAGAATTTATTAGAAATGATTACCTGGATTGAATGATAAACAAAATCCATGATCTGTTGTGATCTTCTTAATGGCGTCAACTGAATTGCAAGGCCGATTCCCGAACGAACACTAAAAAATTGTTCCGTGCTTTAAAATGAATTTGAACTGCCAGGATAATATTAAAGAATAATGAAATTTTTTAATCCTGAAGTTGTCACAGGGTTAACTGACATGTAGCCTATGCGTCGAACTTCCTTCCACCGTCTGCCTTCGATTCATTGTGTTGAGTCTATGGCTAAAGTACGGGTACTGATTACGGGTTCGAGCTTCCCATCAGGTGGTCACTGTGTAAGGATCTTGAGCAAGTCCTTCTCTCACAATTGCTCAGCGCCATCGATGTTCTGTCGTTGGCTTATAGCCCTTTGCAGCAGTTCGGGCTATGAGCTCATTTATGGGAGCCCTGGAGGACTGGATATCGTCGAATCGGCTGCGGCTAAATCCCTCTCATCATCATCATCATTAACCATGGGTTCATCGCCCGTAGGTGCTTGATGCGCTCTTTATCACTTCCTTCCATGTGTCTCTTTCTCTTGCTATGTGGCTCAGGTGCTGTAAAGAATCGTTTCTGCACCATGTCATGATATCGTCTGTCCATTCTCTGTTAGGGCGTCCTCTTTTGTTCTTCCCCTCCATCATGTCAAAAACTAGCGTCTTGAGTTTCCTGGAGTCATTCATTCTACATATATGTCCAAACAGTTGTAATTTCCTGCAAATTACTTTTTGTAACAGAGTTTCTCTTGGGCCAATTTGACTGTATAGTTCTTCATTTGTCATCTTCCGTCTCCCCCTCTAACACCCAATAATGCATCTGGTAGGGAACTCGACAGCAACTGGCTAAGCAGGACACGGCTGCTCTCGCTGCCGATTTCCCCCACAGCACCTTGTCTACTGTCGTTAGCGACGTTGGTGTCATCTTGAACCAAGAGCTCACTTTTGCTCGTCACATTCATCTCCCTAGTTGGCTGCTTCTATCAACTGCGTCAGCTTCGCAGTGTCGCTCGCTTGCTAACTCACTCTGCTACGTCCTCACTTATCCACTCCTTCTAGAATCGACCGTTGTTGCTATCTACGCTGGCCTTCCTATTAGCCGTCTTCGGGTGCTTGGATCGGGTCGTGCGCTCTGCTGCCCGCTTCATTGGCCGCATACCCAAATTCGGCCACGTCTCTAGCTTCACACGCGCCAGTTTCTGTACTGTCTCTACTTGAGCAGCGAATCACATATAGGTTAGTTGTCCTAGTCTGGCGCTTCCTGTCGGACCTTGCACTAGCACCCTACCTCCGCGAGCTCTGGTGCCCCATCCTCAGCGCAAGCGGATCTCGATCCCTTCGCTCGTCTGATCGGGGCCTGCTCTTTGTTCTTTTTGCCAGTACCTCTACTCTCATTTGAGTGGCGCTATATAAATTCTCGATTACAATTACAAGCACAATTACAATTACCTCTACCAGGCAGCATCGCGCTTTCTCAGTGGTGGGTCTTTCGACCTGAAATAGCCTCCCCCTGGCGCTTCGCTTGCTCTCCATAACCCTTTCTCCTATGTTTCTTTCTCACCATATAGGAAAGCTATTTTAAGTTGGGAGCACCTCTGTGTAGTTTTCCTCGAAGAGGCGCTATGTAAATGTCCGATATGAATGAATGATTGGTCGTACGTGCACTTTGAACTTTGGAAGAAGGCAACTTCAAATACAGTTATACTGTAATGTAAGTGATTTGATGTGTTGCATTATCATTCAATACGACTCAATATTCTAGTTTGTTTCTTGGCTGTCTCTGGTTTTCTAAGGTCTTTTCTTGTTATAAATATCTGAGCATTCTCTGTCGTAATTAGGAAGCCAAACGACTAATGTTATTTTATGCAGGTAATTCATTTTCGCGATTGGAAGACATCCAGGTATGGAGATCATGAGAAAGGGCTTCGATGCGCTCAGCAAGGAGTTGAGAGGAAGGAGGCCCATGAACATATGTCTGGACATCATCAGCAAAAGAGGTGGTCTGAAGCCCCATGGATGGGTAGGAGAGAGTGGATATCGGCCGTGTATAAAATAGAGGAGAAGGGCCCTGCTGATCACCCATCAGCATATAATCTTAAGTGACCCATAGCAGAATGCTAAGCCAACCATTATGATTTCATTCATGCAGTATGATGTAAGCTTGTGTAACGATGTAATGCAATGGTTTTTTTTTATTTCACATCGACTGACAATGTGATGCGATGCGTTTTGGTGCAGTGCGATCTTACCTCGAGCATTAGATCCTCCATTTTAAACAATACACGATCGTAAAACCACTCCCAGTCGAAATCTAACTGCGAAAAGCTTAGCGCTCTGAAACTTTCACCGAATTCTATATCCCAAAATGGCGGGTAACGGGTTTCAGCCAATTTACGAGTTTCTGGACCTGAAACATTTTAAATCAAACTTGAAAATGAACATCAATTTTAAAATCAGAAAACAATTACGAGACAGCATGAAGAAGATCATCATAAGTTATGATAAAATATCTAAGCGCTATAGATTTTATACATACAAAGAAAATATAAATGTCGCAACAATTTCATTTTATTTTTTGTCATTTTTATTATTATTATTTTTGCCCGAGGTATACCGGATCCCTCAGGGACTTCAATATTGACTAATGTAAAAAATGTGTCCGGAATGGCCCTATTGTGGGATTGGATTTAATGGCCGGCAGGGTCGCATTCTTGATAAGGTTATCAAAAAACTATAAATAGGTTTTTCTGATTTTAATGGCCCTATTATTATTATTATTATTATTATTATTATTATTATTATTATTATTATTATTATTATTATTATTATTATTATCTCTTATGTTATGCTTCGCGAAATAAACTAGTATGGTCTAGTGTGATAGAGGTGGTCGCTCCTTGGCACGGGCAGCATCGACATGGTGTCCCGGAAGGCGGCACCATGTCGATGGTGCCGCCTTCCGGGGCACCATAATTATTATTATTATTATTATTATTATTATTATTATTATTATTATTATTATTATTATTATTATTATTATTATTATTATTATTATTATTATTTTCATCATCATCGTCTGTTCCTGATGCCAGCCATTTGGTGGCGATGGGTACGAATAAATGATCTCCATTACCCTCGGTCATTTGTCAAGTCCAATGCTCCCCTAATGTCAGTTCAGGTGATGCTATGTCTTCATCTTTATCATCTGTCCAGTGTAGTCTTTGTCTGCCTTTGTTTCTTTTTCCTTCCAATCTTGCATATCCAAACTATCGGAGTGACTCGGAAAGCAACCGCGTGCATAACGTTGGATTGTCGTGCCAACACTTTTATTCGTTACAAAAGAACTGTGTGTAAACTTTAAAGTGTAGTGTTCGGTAGTTGTGTGAATAAAAAGATTGGACACGCCTACAGTCTCCCGATATACAACGGAGCCTTATCTACGCGGATTCCAGAGGTAGTATTCCTGGTGTTAGTCTTTTAAGATCCCGGGGTACGCCACAGTAGCATGTCTAACGGTCCTACCACAGCCATTTTCGCAGAATATGGCATGGAACCCATTAGCCAAAACAAGTGTTCATAGGGACATCATTGTACAGGTGAACTTCGGGTCACAGTCCCACGGTCGACTTCAAGAAGCCGACCCTTAGCTTTGTGAATTGCTTCTTCATTGATCCTTAAGCCGCAGGCGACTATTGAGAGAGAGCAAGAAACCAGTCGCCAGCATGAAATGAAGTTACTCCACTAAGTCGCGCCAACGATATTTCGATGTAATGAACTTTTAAAGCTGAAAAGCCATTTACAAATGGGTCCCAATCTGACTGTTTGTGTGCAGCTCAGCTAGGTCATCAGAAGTTGATGTCTTCGATTTTAGACCTCAATGGATCTTCGCTGAAAGAATCTTTTCACACTCAACCCTTGTAATTGGCTCAAATGGAAACCTGGAAAGGCGTGCGGCTGAGGCCAAAAGATAAGAAGTTCCAGCAATGATGCATGTTAGATGACCAGACCTCTTAAAAAGTAGAACTTGAAGCCATTCCATATCTGATACGGCTATGATCAATCAATCAATCAATCAATCAATCAATCAATCAATCAATCAATCAATCAATCAATCAATCAATCAATCAATCAATCAATCAATCAATCAATCAATGAATTTCGTTTATTCTAACCAAGCTGACATATGCGCAACTTGTTACAGAGTTATGGTAGTTACAATTGTATACTGTAATATATCTATGTAATAATATATCTATCAGGGAATTGGTAATACCTTCACGTAGGATAAGATTAAAACTCTTCAAGCGGGGTCATTCATGCGAACTCAGGAAGCAGCGGAGGTTAAATGTCGTTTCCACCTCTGTCCCTGACCTTGGTGTCGCCCTGGACTCTGAACTCGCCCTCTCCCCGCATATTTCGCAGCTGAGCCGGGCTTGTTATTTCCAGTTACGTCAGCTCCGTGTGGTCTCCCGCTCTCTCCCTCCCAGTCTGCTGCTACCCTCGTTCATGCTTTCATTACCTGTCAGCTTGATTACTGATGTTTTCTACATTGGTCTGCCTCACACTCGACTGCATTGTCTTGAACGCGTCCTACGCTTTGCTGCGCGCCTCGCTGGGCGCATTCCTAAGTATCGTGTCTGATTACATGCGTGACGTCCTCCGTTGGCTTCCTTTTCGCAACCCATTGTATGCCGGGTTGCTTCTATTGTCTGGCAGTGTCAGCTTGGACGCGCTCCATTATATCTACGTGAGCTCTGCTTTCCAGCCATCGCACTTCTTGGTCGCCGTTTACTCCGTTCCACTGCCCGCGGTGACTTACATGTTCCTTTCGCTCGCACTGCAACCATGCAACAGCGAGCATTCTCCGTTGCCGGCCCCACTATCTGGAATGACCTTCCAATCGAACTGTGGTCTCTTCCTCGAGACTCGTCCACCTCTTTCTTATCTGCTCTTAAGGCTGTTCTCTTTCCCCGAGGTTGGGCTGGGAGCGCCTCTGAATAGTTACCTTGAAGAGCGCGATATAAAAAATGTATAGTTGAATGCATCAGCTCTGGTATACAGCTGCCAATCGTGACTTGGCGCATTTTTCAGTGTTCAAAGCGAAAGCTGAATTTTGTCATGACCTCAACATCTATCTATCTATCTATCTATCTATCTATCTATCTATCTATCTATCTATCTATCTATCTATCTATCTATCTATCTATCTATCTATCTATCTATCTATCTATCTATCTATAATAACTTATATAGCGCCCCTTCAAGAAAACTACTCAGTGGCGCTCCCGACCCAGGCCCGGTCAAAAAGAAAGGTCTTAAGAAGGCCATAGAAAGTACCTGAGGGGGCCATAGGGAGGGAGCGAAGCGAAAAAAGGAGGTAATTCCAGACGGTAGGACCCACCAAGGAGAATGTCCTACGCTGCGCCATAGCAGTACGAGCATAGAGAACAACAAAATCACCTTGAGAGTCCAAATGCAAGGCACGGCGTTCAGCACAAGCGGAAGATACAGTAAAGAGCTCGCAGAGGTAGACCGGGACCCGACCTAGGCACAATGCCACGCCATGGTGCAGACCCTGTAGTGAATGCGATGCTGGACAAGAAGCCAATGAGGACGTCTCGCATAAATTCAGAGACGTGGCCAAACCTGGAGGTACCGCCAACCAAGCGTGCAGCCGACCGCAGACCCCCCCCCCCCCACCAACCCCCCCCCCCCAGACAAGTAAGGCGAGTCTGAAGAAGTTCAACAAAGAGAGAGGAGCAATAATGCAATCGATTGACAATAAATGCATGTACCAGAGTGGAAGCCGCGGAGAATGAAAGGGAGCGGGATACGACACGCAGTTGGCGCAGCTGGTGGTAACAAGCACGCGTCAGTTCATGAATGTGCTTGGAGAAGGAGAGTTCTTGGTCCAGAATGACACCTAGGTCACAAACAAAAGTATAAAAGGCAAACGAGCGGGAGGGGAATTCAGTGGCAAGAAGCGTCAAATCAAGCTTGGTCAACTGTTGACGAGTGCCAAACCATATGTACTGGGTCTTCGAAGGATTAAGATACTATTAGATTTTTTTTTATTTTTTTATTCCGGATATTTCTATAGCGCCTCTCGAAGTCAACTACTACTCAGAGGCGCTCCCGACTACAGCATTGGTATACTGTGCCGGAATTTTCACGCCAAAGCGCCACGAGCAATTGCGAGTGAAGGACTTGCCCAAGGTCCGTACGCAGCGGCTAGAGTGGGATTCGAACCTGCAACCCTTCGGTCACAAGGCGCCGAACTTACCACTGAGCCACCACGCCCCACAAGATGATATCCAGGCATTAAGGGTTGAAGTAGCATCTCACATAAGCCGAACGGCAGCAGCAGCCTCAATTGCAGAGCAGTGAGTGTAAGATTGGAGGTCATCGGCATAGCTCTGACTCGAGAGCGAACAGGATGCAAGAAGAGAGACTAGATCATCCGTGAAGAGAATGCAAAGTAGAGGACCAAGAACAGAGCCTTGGGGAGGCCAAAAGGAGCGGGAAGCCAGAGGGAGCGAGAAGAGCCAAAGACAACAGAGGATTAATAACAGCAGATTAGTAATTTAGTGCCAAAGCATTGATGCACTCTAAAAAGCCAAGCAGCGCAATAAATAATCAGTGGCACAATAGGAATAAATAATCGCTAAAGCATTGGATGTAAGAGCGTTCGAAGGAGAACCCTCCAGCAGAAGGTTAACTAGATGGCTTGATGAGCAAAAGACCAATCTCATTGCAAATAATCAAGTTCATGGTATGTTGTAGGCACCAGACGAAGTATATTATTGGCTCCAGGCTGAGTCGTTACGTAATTCGTTGTAACTTAAATTCACCAAAAATCTTTATTGAGCTTTGCGAATTCTTAGGAATTAGAAAGAATTTAAGATCTTTAACAACTGGTGAATGTCTATCGTCAAACACTAGGAAGCAACAGAATACGCAGAGCATAGAAATTTGGCGATTCTTATCAAATGCAATCGATGGCCAAATGAAAGATGAATGATGGTGGAGATGGTGGACGCTCCAATGAACCCAATTTATTTAACAATTAAATTGAAACTGAATTTTAGACGAAACTAAAGTGAACTTGATTTATTTACCAGCAGAAGTGAACTCTTTTTTGCTGACAAGAAACTCGGAACAGATGGTTACCGTAGGAAAGCGTAGAGATCGGTTGTAAGCCACACGATAGTTGACAATGGTTGGATATGCCAGATAATAAGATATGCGATCGTACATCTGGAAAACCATGAAACCTGTTCCGAACAGGAGAAGCATTGTCCATATCACCTTCCGGATAATCGAACCGATCTTGTGGTTTGATGGTTTAACCAAATAAGACAAACCCGCAATTGATACTTCTTGTGCAAAGATCTCCATCCGACGTCTCAAGGCCATTTTCAGGATCTTGAGGAAACTGAATCTTTCCTTATCCGTTATGATTATATTCATTTCGTCCTTTATCTCTTCCATGTCACTATCTGGATTTTCTTCATCTTGATCGGTCTGGCATCCGTCAGTGACCGACTCACTTTCACAAATTCTTCTGCTTGATCTTGACTTTGTCTGACTGTTATGCGCTACTGACCCTTCCTGATTTTCTTCTCCTTTTTCAATATCTCTGCCGATCTGTGTTGACGACGTTTCGCCTTCCTGCATGCACTCGAGAGTGAATGGATGATGGCTCATCTTTAACTGTTTCTACAGATTCAACAAAAGCTTTGCTTTCACCAATGTGTTAAAGAACGAAAACTCTCTGTCTACATGTAATGAAGGCGCTATGACTTCACAGAAATGTAATAGTCTTATTTCTGTGCGAAGTATAATTTAGTTAATTCTCGTTACACTGATGTTGGTCATTACGTTGACGGTGACAAACACAAGCACATGGCTTCGTTAAAAACGTTGTTGTACTTAATCAATTGAATCAATTGGTTTTTATCAATGACAGAATGCATGCTAAAAATGTCTGAATTTGACATTTGTCACACTTAAAGTAATGTCTAGTGACAAAAGACACTAATACGCTCTGGCTAATATTAAGTTAAGGCAAGAACTACGAGAACTAGAAGTGCAAATAAGTATCGTCCTGTTAAAGCTCGCACTAATATTGGAGTGTTCAGCTTAAAATTGTACGGACCTAAAATCTAGAATACCATACCCCTTGATGTACGCCATGCTGCTAGCCCCTATTTGTTCAAAAGTAGACTGCGTTTGCGGTTGTTCTATGAGCGATAGTCCGTATACCCCACAAACCTGTCTACCCTACTGGAGAGCAAGACGAGTCGAAGTCTCAGGTCAAGGCTAGACCAGCTAACCAACGAATAACCATAGACAACAGGACACATATACCACATATATCCAGCCCAGGTTCATCAATCATAGACAAAGACAATACAGCAAAACTATAATTGGTTGATAAGGCAACACTGACTTCAACACAAGTTGCTGTGCCATGTTCTATGGTGAATAATAGTTCGGCTACAGGAAAGATCAAACCACAAATTCAGGTATTATGGTGACACCGGACTGTTCTAGATCAAGGATGGATATCAACTAGATGACACTCAAAGGCAAACTATTAATTTATTCCCGAAGTCTAAAGTATCTGTGTTGCAAGGTTTAATTTTTATATGTGGGTGTATGTACGCCATATGCATGCATTCATGCCTATGTATGCCTGTACGACATAGGTACATGTACAATTATAGGCTACATGTGTGCTTGTACACGTGGTTTTACATACATGTTTCCACGCAAGCATGTACAACTCTATGTGCGCATTATATTTACGTACGTTAGCTTGCAATTCATTGTCACAAGATACTTAGCTTCTGCGATCGTTGGAACGACATAACCATCTTCTCTTAATTAAGTGATATTATGTCCGAGACTGTGTAAGAATTGCTATTAGATACGCAATGTGCAATTGTGCAACTGTAGTATTGACTTCGGTTGACGTTTGCGGCCTCTCACTCGTGGAAAGATTAACAATGGCGCATTCGTATATTTTATAAAGTATAATGACTCTCTAACAGAATTGTAGACATTGAGGCATCTATAAAGTAATTAGGAGCCTAATGTTACTGACGCAGGAAGCCTAGGCTGTCTTCTGCTTTTTAGGAAGGCTTTAATAGAACATCCCTAAGCACTTCATATATGTTGTCTCTGAGTCGAAATCCTGAGAGTCTTCCGATCGTGAGGAGAACCTATTTCCCTGTCTCGTTTGTAAGAGAAGAACGTCTTGACCCTCCCTCTACACCGTATCTGTCATTCTTCCAGCAGCCGATGTGCATCGGGCGTACGTTCCATTTCGCCTATTAACCCGTGCAGTCAGGTGCGGCTACAACCTACTTGTGCGTAACGTCTTGTCATTAAACGACTCTTCTAATTGCTCATTAAATTCTCTTCACAATGGTCTCAGGAATAATTTTAGACTAAAGTAATTGCAGACGACAGGCAGACGCTTTTGTTCTGCGTTGGCGAATTGAAGAGCATCAGTTGTTTAAGGTCGCACTGAAAGGCAGCCGTTTGTTTTAATTGATAGCTACATCATTTACCTAGCCTCAGGAAATTATTATTATTATTATTATTACTGAGGTCTTATATAGCGCTCCTTCAAGGTTATCTACTCAGGAGCGCTCCCAGTCCAACCACGGTCAAACATGACAGTCTTAAGACAAGAGTAGAACAGAGAAGAGCAATCGATTGGGGTCAAGCGCAGCGCTACTGGAAGCCCATTCCAGGTCGCTGGGTCAGAGACAGAGAAGACACGGTGTTGCCAGATAGCAGTCCGTGCATGGGGGACAAGGAGCTCAGCCTGTGTTGCAGAGCGAAGTGAACCACGACGCTGGACAGCCAAAGTGGAGCAGCAAAGCTCCCGGAGGTAAGGAGGAGCCAAACCCTTAAGGGACCGCCGAACCAGAGCAGAGACCCGATAAGCAATGCGCTGCGGGTAGGGGAGCCAGTGGAGCACCTCCCGCATGTACTCCGAGACCCGGCCAAATTTGGGGATGCGACCCACCAGCCGGGCAGCCGTGCGTAGGACCCGATTGAGGCACCTCAATCGGCAGGTTGGGAGCCCATCATATATGGCGCTACAATAATCGAGGCGGGAGACCACGAAAGCATGGACCAGTGGAGATGCTGAACTAGGCGAGAGGGAGCGAGATATGACCCTGAGTTGTCGCAGCTGGTAGTAACAGCTGCGGCAGAGGAGATTAATATGCTGAACAAATGTAAGCTCCTGGTCTAAGGTGACTCCTAAGTCTCGGACTGAGGCTAGGAAGGTAAAATGCGGGTATTCCTTAGTAAGGGACCCAAAGTCTATCTTTCGGAGCTGCTGACGGGTGCCAAGCCAGATTAGCTGAGTCTTGGCCGAATTGAGCCGCAAGCGATTCAATGACATCCAGGCATGCAGGGTCTCAGAAATGAGGGTGGGTGACCATCCCTCTTCCTCGCTGTCTGATCTTCATACTGACAGCGTACGATAATGTGTACGAATTGCTACCATATCTCACACTGCACCTCAACTCTGGAACAAACTTCCCGAATTCCGTATTTTCTCAGTTCCTCCACCAATACCGCCACTCACTCATCGTCATCTATACCTCGGGCTCCTCTACTCATCACCTCACAGACTATCCACTCCAAAATGAAAACTCACCTCTTCAAGAATTCCTATCCTAATCCATCTGATTCTCTGTCTTCCAAGCTTTCTCGTCCTCAACGAAACCCTCCGTAACAGCTGCTCTGCCTCTCTCTGGTCTCTCTGGGAAATTGACTCGGACCATCAATGGACATCGATCTCTGGACAACTCCTCTGATACGACGCCTATTCACGAGCGTCACATCAAATCAAAGGGGTTTTCCAGAAAGTAGTCCAAATAGGTACGAGTCCAGTTTCCAGAGAGGCCAAATCAAATCAGAGGGGTTTTTCTAGAAAGTAGTCCAAAAGAGCTTCAAGTCCGGTTACCAGGGGTCAGATCAAGAGTAAGCTATAAATACTATGACTAGAACGAACGCCTGTGCTATCAAGCGATCGTAGGGTAATATTATCCTTCCAACTGATCCATTCTGATTAATCGTAATTGTAAGAGTTTCTGAAGTCATGTATGAAGCACCGGTAAAAATGTTCTCTCTCCCGGCGTTATTTAACTTTTAAAGGCCTGTGTATAACGGTTATAGTAATTTGAACACGGCTTTTATTTTTGAAATTATTTTTCCCCAAGAAATTATTAGCAACCTAGCCATATTTCTACATCAGCTATTACGAACGAATGTATGTAGTTTACTGACAGTAATATTAGGACTACTGGAGTTCAGTATCGTTTCGAAAGCAGCGATAGTTCTTGTAATAGAATATTATATAGATCAACAATACATTGTCCTTATCACCGTAACTAAGCCTATAGTTGTCTGTATATAGTCACTGAAATTTCAGCATAGATACATCGTGTAAGAGAGTTTTCTAAAGATGTCTATGTAACGAAATGGAGTTGGATCTGACGCTCGTTACATTGAAACAACATAGCAATAAGCTTTGGCAATGAATGTTTTAGAATGAATGCATTGTATTGTATTCGGTCAGAAATTTACTTTGCGCAGAGCAATCGATGACGATGTGTTAGATAAGTTTATTTCGGCCAAGGCTAATTCTTCCACTGCCCTACCCGGGTGATTCCAGTCCGAAGCCTATATAAAGGTGGAGGAAAACGCTATTTATCTTCCTTATGACACAGAGTTGTTAAAAAATTAACTGCCTATACACTAACATGCGGACAGGTATTACTGGCAATCATGTCAAGCACACATCCTTCTCTTTCATTTGCAGATTCTGTTCGTTAATGCCTGATATCGTGGCATGTCCTGAACGTCTACAGTGCTGGACTTAATTTTTGAAACATCCTATACTTCAGCACCAGACACAACAACACTCACCTCTTTTGCCTTCCTTAAAACTTGTTTTTTTCTCTCGGAGTCTCTCGCACTGGAAGCGCTTTTGAATGGCTTTCCCGCCAGAAGCGCTTTATAAATGCCCGAACCAAAATCAGTCAATCCATAGCAAGCAACAGTTTCAGGCCCACTGAATAACCAATGGAAAATATGACCGGAATTCAAATTCCAAGGTGCCGCCAAAATATCTCGGTATCATTTCCTGGTTCGAGAAACAGAACTTCGACTCAATGGCAACTCCTGAATGTTATGGCGTAGAGTTTAAGAAAAAGCAGTAAACCAGATGTGGTATCTCCATTCTACTGATTTTGGTTCGATCTCTACCTTTCACCAGATGCTCAGTGACAATAGCCTATATTGTATTGTATTCGGGCATTTATAAAGCGCTTCTTGCGGGAAAGCCATTCAGAAGGAAGGTAGAAGAGGAAGAGAGAATAGAAGAACGAACGGACGGAGAAACCTAATTCCAAAGGGCAGGGCCAATAGAAGCGAAAGACATGGATTGAGCCCGATAAGTCCTGACACGGGGAACGAGGAGGTCCAAACGGTCAGAGGAACGAACAGAACAGAAATAAGCAGCAGAGCGAGGGCGATGAATTAAGTCACATAAATATTTCGGAGCGAAAGCAAGCTGAGTCTCAGAGACAAGGATGAGGACCTTGAATTGGATGCCGGCAGAAGGCGGGAGCCAGTGGAGTTCTTCTGCCATTAAGGTGGTGACATGAGAGAATCGAGGAAGACGGGCAATTTTAGTCTAGCAGCAGCATTGAGAACGGACTGAAGGGGAGCGAGACGGACCTTGGGAAGACCAAGGCGTAATGAAAGTTTAGCTCATACATTTTATTCAGTTTTTGCTGTTTGAAATATTTAATAAATATGTATTAATAGAATGCCAGTTCACAGTCGTGCAATGGTTGCATAAAGTCTTTAAATGTTAAATAATATATGTACTAGTAGGTCTAGTCTTACCTAATCCAACGTCTTATTATTTAAATAGTGTATTATTATAGCACAGGCTAACCTCCTCTCTTAAGAATTCTTTAGTCTTCGAGTTGTACTCGGTCCTTGGTTCGCTCGTTGTGAAGATTTTCTCCTCTTCACCTCTTTCTTGTTGAATTCGCAGTTTTTTCAGCGATTCTCTTCGACTATTTCGCACTTCGAGAGTTCAACGACTAACTTTCTGTGAAGTACGATGTTCAACGTAAAACGTTCATTTGCCAATCCCAGTATCGAAAAAATGTCACTCGCCTCAACAACACTCCTTCAGACAACTGACTGTTGCTCTTACCACTAATCTTAAGACTGAGTTACTTTATTCGTTTCACCGACTAGTCTTCGAACCTAAGTGATCCCAATGTTTTAACGTTTCTACGAACATAGACTATTGCGCTGCTCTGCTGAAGTGACCAACGTCCGCAGCAGCCAGTCTCCAACTAAATTCTCTTTGCAGCGTTCGGCAATAGGCAACGAGATCACATGCATGTTGTTCATGTTCTGTGCCAAGAGGTAATTGCTTAATTAATTCAATGGAGTGACATCTGACGGCAAAGAGACGATGGCGAATAGATAATTCCATTAGCAATGAACTAAAGTTGCTTTTATGTAAACCATCGATCTATTCTCTTTATAAATGCCCGAACCAAAATCAGTCAATCCATAGCAAGCAACAGTTTCAGGCCCACTGAATAACCAATGGAAAATATGACCGGAATTCAAATTCCAAGGTGCCGCCAAAATATCTCGGTATCATTTCCTGGTTCGAGAAACAGAACTTCGACTCAATGGCAACTCCTGAATGTTATGGCGTAGAGTTTAAGAAAAAGCAGTAAACCAGATGTGGTATCTCCATTCTACTGATTTTGGTTCGATCTCTACCTTTCACCAGATGCTCAGTGACAATAGCCTATATTGTATTGTATTCGGGCATTTATAAAGCGCTTCTTGCGGGAAAGCCATTCAGAAGGAAGGTAGAAGAGGAAGAGAGAATAGAAGAACGAACGGACGGAGAAACCTAATTCCAAAGGGCAGGGCCAATAGAAGCGAAAGACATGGATTGAGCCCGATAAGTCCTGACACGGGGAACGAGGAGGTCCAAACGGTCAGAGGAACGAACAGAACAGAAATAAGCAGCAGAGCGAGGGCGATGAATTAAGTCACATAAATATTTCGGAGCGAAAGCAAGCTGAGTCTCAGAGACAAGGATGAGGACCTTGAATTGGATGCCGGCAGAAGGCGGGAGCCAGTGGAGTTCTTCTGCCATTAAGGTGGTGACATGAGAGAATCGAGGAAGACGGGCAATTTTAGTCTAGCAGCAGCATTGAGAACGGACTGAAGGGGAGCGAGACGGACCTTGGGAAGACCAAGGCGTAATGAAAGTTTAGCTCATACATTTTATTCAGTTTTTGCTGTTTGAAATATTTAATAAATATGTATTAATAGAATGCCAGTTCACAGTCGTGCAATGGTTGCATAAAGTCTTTAAATGTTAAATAATATATGTACTAGTAGGTCTAGTCTTACCTAATCCAACGTCTTATTATTTAAATAGTGTATTATTATAGCACAGGCTAACCTCCTCTCTTAAGAATTCTTTAGTCTTCGAGTTGTACTCGGTCCTTGGTTCGCTCGTTGTGAAGATTTTCTCCTCTTCACCTCTTTCTTGTTGAATTCGCAGTTTTTTCAGCGATTCTCTTCGACTATTTCGCACTTCGAGAGTTCAACGACTAACTTTCTGTGAAGTACGATGTTCAACGTAAAACGTTCATTTGCCAATCCCAGTATCGAAAAAATGTCACTCGCCTCAACAACACTCCTTCAGACAACTGACTGTTGCTCTTACCACTAATCTTAAGACTGAGTTACTTTATTCGTTTCACCGACTAGTCTTCGAACCTAAGTGATCCCAATGTTTTAACGTTTCTACGAACATAGACTATTGCGCTGCTCTGCTGAAGTGACCAACGTCCGCAGCAGCCAGTCTCCAACTAAATTCTCTTTGCAGCGTTCGGCAATAGGCAACGAGATCACATGCATGTTGTTCATGTTCTGTGCCAAGAGGTAATTGCTTAATTAATTCAATGGAGTGACATCTGACGGCAAAGAGACGATGGCGAATAGATAATTCCATTAGCAATGAACTAAAGTTGCTTTTATGTAAACCATCGATCTATTCTCTGAACGGACGTTGTTATCATGGTCACGTTGGTAGCAGTGTTTAGAATATTTCAGTTACTATGCACTAAGTTAATTACATTTAACGGCTGATGTTCCAATTCCTGGACCTTTAATGTGTCTTCTAGCTAACCGTCGTCGCATGGCATTTTGTATAGCTCCTATATTTCTATATGAACGCCACGCTAATTATTTGAATTAACATTGCCTAGCTCATAATTGATAGACGCACAAATTACACTCTGCTGAATTTAATCATTGGCAGAACTAACTAGTAAAGTACATCAAAGTCAAACTTAAAAGTTCAGAAAGGTCCACCAAAATGTTGGTGGTCAGGTGTTGATACTGTGCAATTAAAAACTGTAGAATAAAAAGAATATAGACGTACTAACTCTAAAACTCAGAATTTGTCATAGAAGAAGTCTAAACACAGGGCTAATGTTGAGGAAACTCCTCAGATAACTATCCAGGCCCGGCTCAAGACATTTGGCGGCCCTAGGCAAAACTTATGATTAAAACTTAACGGTGAACCATACCTTAAAAGAACATAATTTATTACACCAACACAATAATAATACTTCCATCTAGCGAATAATAATTTAAAAATAGTCCAACGTTGTTTCATTTGTGAATTTCCAGAATTCATATTTTTATGTTTTTTCCGGAAAAATGGAAAATTGGCGGCCCCTAAAAATCGGCTGCCTAGTTTGCCTAACGGACGAACCGGGCCTGTAACTATCTCTGACCTTCCCTGTTTCCCTCAATCCCTCCAATCCTCTCCCTCTCCTCATTTGTTCGTTCTTCCCACTCAAGTGCATATTCATAGAGAGCAAATAATACAATAGTTGAATCGTAGTGAATGCAGTAAATTACTTTCCTTTAGTTGCTAATTTCAGAGTACTACAATAAATTTGCTCGTTCTGCCCACTCATTGGTATCAATTCCTTCTCATATGAGAACTTCAAATTGCTTATCCACCATTGGCTTCTGTCTTAATAGACTAAACTTCTGATACTGATCTCATTATGAATTGATGTCTTCCTAATTAGACACCGGAACTATACATGTTGAAATTAATAACTACTTAAAATGCATTACAAACCCACGAATGAAACTGTGTATTTGTATTGCTGTATCCACATGTATCCGTATGTATGGATGCATGCTTTCATGCATGCAAGGGCGTCTACACCATAGAAACCTTGGAGCAAATGCTTCATTAAAAAAATAGGGGGATCTTGCAGTGTGTGTGCCACCATTTTAGGGGGAAGGAAGGAGGAGGGTGGAAAAAGAGGGGGAAAGGGGAGGTTGCTCCAATGACTTATCCCCTAGGGGGATAGACGCCCTGCATGCATGCATACACGAGCACATACTTGCGCACGTATGCCTGATAGGTAATAAAATCGATAGGCAGACTGTTATACTAGGAACAGACGATCCCCAGTCGTAGAAAGAGTTTACTATCATAAACCTTTGTTGATCCATTCAAACATATTTCTTTCAAGTAGTTTGGCCAGCCTCGTGTTTCCATTATTATCACTCATGTGCGCATTCGCTATTCTATGGGAATTTCTCCACAAACTGTCATCCCCGTCACTGCTCGTATCAAGTTCTCCAACCGATCAATATGCGACACTGCACCTCAACTCTGAGGGATATCCCCTGAATTCAGCAAATTCACACTTCCGGCGCTCATCCACCGTTTCCTGTTTCAGGCCCCTCTAGTTATCAGGCTTTCCACTCCAAATTAAGTCCCACCTATTCAACTATTCCTCCTCTGCTTCATTCCTTTTCAAACATTCTCTTCCAACAAAACCCCGCCTTATCAATTCATTCCTCGTTGTCCTGGTCTCCCTGGCAACCGGACTCCATACTTGACGGTGTTTGAACAACCCCTCTGACATGACGTAGCCCTCGTGAATAATCCATTGGCACTGTGGTTAGGTTTAGAGTAGCGCTTTAGATATTCGGAGTTTGCGATTACTATTACTATAAAGATGGTCAAATAATTGAACATTTATATAATGCCTCCGGATCAAAAGAAAGCGGCCTATTTGATGCTAAGAGTCATCGCAGTCACTAGAATTACAGCACTTAGCAATACAATACATAATAAAAGAGAATGAATGGCCGATTGCACGATAATTATGTCGCAGCAAAAGTAATGTCTAGTGACGGAGTTACTAATGTGCTATGGCTATGTAACAGAAATGTGCTGTGGCTCAAAATGATACAAGTGTGCTATGGCTAAACTAAAAATCCAAGCAAGAACGACGACGTTTACAATCCGATATTACGCAGTTGTTTCACGTAAAGCCAAACGTAAGCACAAGAATAAGCACTTTGAATTGAATACGGGTACAGAGAGGAGGAGTTGTTCAACCATGAGTGTGGAGATGTGAGAGAACCGAGGGAGACGGGCAGTAAGTCTAGCACTGAGTACAGCACTGAGTACAGTAGCACTGAGTACAGAATGGAGAGGAGAAAGTAGGGTCTTGGGAGGCCAATAAGGAGAGAACTGCAATACTTAACTCAATATCAGACGAATACATGAACAGCCGAGGCGAAGGTTGAGGATGAAACACACCTCCGAATAGCACGGATACTCCGTCAGTGGAAGTAAGAGGAGCGGGTGAGATTGGAAATGTGCTCTGCAAAAGTAATGGATCTATCCAGAATGATACCAAAGTCAAGAACACCACGACAAAGTGTAGTGAGGAAACCTTTCAGATAGGAGCACGAAATCAAGCTTTTGGACTTGCTGGTGCTGCCAAACCAGATGAATTGGGTTTTAGTAGAGTTTAAGGAAATGCGATTTGAAGACAACCAGCGATGAAGATCTTGGGATAGAGTATAAATGGAACCATGGTAGTTAGAAGGAGTTGAGCAGATGGAGGCCCATGGATGAAAACCTGGACATCACCAGCCGCCCCGTGGTAAGAGAAAAGGAATGATTGTCCGCCGTATAGAGAATGAAGAGTTGCGGGGCAAGGACGTACGTCCAGTTTTAACGATTATGTCTCACGTCTAGCCTAGCGACAAGTTCATGCAGCTAATACCATGACGATTGGACGAATTGGACCGTCGTTCGCAAGCCACGTAGTCAACCGACATCCGTAGTCCATAATCGGTATAGAATACTACTGTAACATAGACCATTCTTTATGGCCCTGAGTCTTGTTCAGTCCACTTCAGTCTTCTTTGATCTCATCCATTTCAGAATGCTCTGTCCGTCCAGATACCCATCCATCGGCTGATCTCTCTCTC